>WOGO01005266.1:0-12566 GCA_015342085.1 Leptinotarsa defecta | reverse complement strand
GACGTTCAAGGTTAGGCGACGTCATTCAAGGTCGTGTGACGTCTCAAGGTCAAAAGGGGTGGGGGGAGGCGTTCAGTCGGCATTAGCAACCTACTGATGTCATCTGCTGAAAACAAATTCAATATTTCGAATTCATCAATTATCAAACTTTTCAGAAGATTAATTTTCAAATCTCTGTTCAGTTTTGAATTCATGATTGTACTTATGTCCCTCTGTGAAGAGGTGAGTAGTATAGATTGAATTTATTGAGCCATTATAGAAACTGTTTCGTAAAACGTGATTTGAATGATATTTCAGTTTGACCTATGTGAAACATCGGACATAAACGGGCTCATACGGATATCATCATTCATAGATATTCCACACATCTATATCAACACAAAGAAGCAGCATTCAACTCCGTGATTCACACAATAGTGAATGTTTTTTTGTCTGATGTATATTTCAGTAAAGAACTGAATTCATTGAAAAAAAAACGTTCAACAATGGTTATGAAAGCAATCTAGTAGATTTCTCACTGATCAAAAGTCATGTAGTCAAGCCACAAAGGAAATTTACCCAATTCTAACAGAAGAAAATTGCAGAATGTTAACTTATACCGGCCAAACTAATTTGAAGATTACTAATTTTTGTTATGAACGAATATGTAAATGTAGCGTGTGAAACAAATAATGATATGAGCAGGCGTATTCAAAATGAAACAGACTAGAGTTTCGTGTCAGATAGATCAAGAGTTTATGAATTGTCGCGTGGTTCGTGTTTGATATTTCATATAGATCAAACTGAAAGAGAATCTGAATCACGCATAAAAGAACGCAGAAACAGAGGAACATGAGTTCAATCATGAATTTAAAACTCGTCATTCCCAGAAAAAAATCTAAAACCTAACCTTATGTAAAATATGAAGACTGATGAATTCAGAAGTTCCTCATATCTGATGAACGATCGAAGTGATTTCAATTTGTTTTCACCAGGCGGTCATATTTGGTTCCTTGAAGATATTACTATTCTGAAGGAACTAAATATGGTCAATATTCATTTATTTTCACATGTTTTCACCAATAAGGTACTGAATCCGCTCTTCCCGGTAGTTGATTAAATTATTTAATTTTTTTTACAGTACAAAATAATTATAATTTAGGAGTATTCGTTAGAATTGCTTGAGGAAACTATAGTGAAACGTGTGCCGTGTTTTTGTAAATCTTACTCAGTGAAAAACACAAAGTTTATTACAGGGAGAATCAATTCATGGGATTTTTCCAATTTTAAAATTTCAAAAAAGGATCAATACACGCTTCTTGTGAATTCTGAGACAAATTTAATTTCGCCGAAGGATAAACTTCGAACTAGATCGAATTAAGCCACCAACCTCCCTCCTCGGTCTTACAATTATAAATCAATCAACATGATAAATGTCCTGTTATAAAATACCCCTTATTAACTTATAATCTACAAAACAATCATGTAATGAAGCACCGAGCGGATGAAACCGCAAGTGAGGGGCCTCTTTGAGCGTCCCAGCCCCCCGCGGGCGGCCTGTGCGAAAAAGTCGGCGTCGTCGTCGTCTTTTGGCGTCTTCGCAGCGTCTTATTCACCGGTAATTGATACAAATTAGTTTCTTGTATCCCGGTAAATAATGTTGCTAACGAGATATTTCTCGCCCGACTATTCATTTTGCCCGTAAACTGGATTTTACTCGAAGATAATTCGATATTCGAACAACAATTAAATGCACTTCCAGCGAATGGGTTACGTAAAAACACTCCTGATTCGATTTCTGATGGTGTTATGGGGAGTGAGACTTGTTTTGCTTCCTCTGGTCGGATCGGTTTTGTTTTCTGGAGTTTTGTTGCTCGCAGGATAGAAATTTACTGAGTAAAACAATAAAAAATATCACAAATCATAAACAATTGATATCAGTGAATTTCCTTCATTAGGACATTAATTTCATGACTCATATAATAGAACATCGTTTATTCCTAATTTTTTCACCTTCACAATGCCGTCCAAAAAAGCTTATCTTCGCATATAACTATTCACAACTTACTGATTTATCAGCAACATATTTTCATTCAGGAGGCAATATTTCTATTTTATTTTTCAAGTTTGGCGAATGGGCATAACAGCTCTGTACTTTAAATTTGCAGCGCTTGGAAATATTTCCGTATCTTCGTCAATTCTGAACTGATTATACTAATTTTTTCAAAATCCGGCGGGACTTGTGAAAAACATATCTGGCAAATTGATTATGTCAAAATTAAATAATCGTGTACAAATGCGATTATAAAAATGATTCCTTAAACTTGAAGAATGGAGCTTCATCTCCGAATTAATTTTCAAAATTTCTTGACACTTCGCAGAGAGATCCTCCGTATACTCAAAATGGAAAGCTTCGTCGAAATTATGAAAATTTGATCATTAATTCATAGGACAGCTGGTTACCAGTAAAATAGAAAATACTTTCTTGGGCGCCATTGTAATGAATAAATGGATACTGGGTTAGACGCCTTCCTAAAACATATCGACAGCGTGAGACCTTCCATCACTTCCACAATGTGGAAGGAAGTCCATAACGAATTGCCATTCTTAAACGTATTGGTGAAGAGAACCGACACTTAGTATACCGAAAAACCACTTACATGGGACAGTATCTGAACCACGAATCCAACCACCTTCAATCGACTAAAAGAGGAATCATCAAAACTTTATTTAACCGTGCTTTCGGGCTCTGTAATACGAAGAAAGGTCTCGAGAAGGAACCAGATATCATCTAAAATGATCTGCAATGGAATTGCTACTCCAAAGCGATGGTGGAACAGACTTTGGCTGAAAGACAGCAACAGCCTCGCAAGGAAGAGAAGCCATCACAACCAGTGCTTGCACCTCTATCTTTGGTCTACATTATAAAGCTCTAATGTATTCAGTAAGTAGATTTCTAATTATTCTGAGCGAAACCCTGGTTTGTCACTATTTTCCTTGATTTCTTTCTTTGGTACAACTTAGAAAAATATTCAATTTTTGTGCAAACTTCTCAAAGATCCATTTCAAACAGATACAGATTGATAGGTATTGATAACGCTAGTTATATACATTAGACAGCCCTAATTCATTCAGTTGTCAATCAGTAAGTTCTGTGATTATTTTGAGCGAAATCCTGCTTTGTCACTATTTTCCCTGATTTTCTTTCATGGTACAAATCAACTCTCTTCATTGACCAATTGTAAACTTGTTCTCAAGTATCTATTATGGTTATCAATCATTCACATAGCATCAGTGTATTGTTGTCAATGAAATTCTGAATGAAAAACAGAAAACTAACACATTCAAAAGATGGTAACTTTCAGTTAGTTTTTTTCATATTATATCACTCATGAAGTTTCTATCATATGTATTTTGTACATTGATAGGAGTTTACTTTTTTATCATAGATAATCAGGTTGATGATTTGTCACAGTCAGAATTGAATCAATAAACAGTCATTAAAAATTGTTATTTCTCTTGAGATATAGAACAATTTGATTGAAAATGTTCTTGATCGAGAACGAAACATCTTCCTATTTTCATTTCGAAAAAATAATTCACAACAAAAGTCAATACTAACTATGTGATATGTATACGTAAGACACTCAGATCAGTAAATTGATGGATGTAGCCGTTACTACGTGGTAGGAAATCATAATGAAGAAAAGATAAATTAAACTTTCTATGTTTTTCACCACTTTTATAAAAGTGGAAAAAAAACATAAAAAGTTCAATTTATCATTTCTACACTCAGATCACAATGTGTTTTTTTGTATGTTTCCTCTTTGCTATGAATTTTTCCATATACTGATAGTAGGAGAGAAAAAAACTCCCTTTCTTCAAATACAAGATGGCGACCTTGAGATGTGAAATTAGATTGTAAAGATCTTGGATCATTTCATTCGATTATCTGTGAAACAATTTGTATTTTTGCCAGATATGACTGAAACAAATTTAAGATTTGCATGAGATACGTTGTGAGAGATAAATGTTTGGAGGTTTCATTTCGAAATATTCATTTCCTCCTACCTTATACCTTTCTTATATCTTATATCTTCTATAACTCCTCACTTCAGGCTTCAGATATATTTTCAATGTATTATTCACATTATGAATTTCTAGTTGTGTATGCCAATAACAGTATGGCTAAAAACTTGATAATCATTTCAAGTTACAAACTGATTTGTTTTCTGTATAAGGGTTCGTGAATCTCCGACTAGACGTTTCAACTGTAGTCGGGATTCGGTAAAGGAAGAAAACTTATTAATTGTAAAGGATGGCCGAGCTATACCTAAAACTAGGAAGTTTCTCGAGTGAAACGCTGAACACCGTCGGCTGAGTCGTCTTTCCAAGGTTTTCCGTACTATGCAGTCTGGAAAGTTTTCCATAATCCATAATATTTTTCGCGTATTGTTCACTGCGAAGGTGAAATTAATAGGGATTGTTTTTTTGATAATTAATCTTTTGCACAATCTCATTGACAAATTACTCAATCAGAAATGTGAATGAATAAAAGAACAGATGAAGATTGAATAAAAAAACCAATGAAGGTTGTTTTGAAATTTGTGTATCCTAATAATGAAAATTTAATTTCACTCCCAATTGTGTATACATTATAAGTTCATATCAGTAAATCGTTATTCACATATAATATTGAATCGAACATAAAATTTTTGGATTTGTTACAGTTTAAATGTGAGTCATATGCTATACTGACCATTTAAATATCTCGTGACGTCACACCACCAACTTTTTACAAACTCGCAAATTTGAGAAATCGTATCTTCATAACGCTGAAGCATTATTGAAATGTATGAAAAATTTCACAAACTTGTTAATGACAATTCACCATCATGAATAGACCTGACAAGTATTAATATGTTGATAACAATGAATTTAATGTATGAAAATTCAAATAAGTGACCGCTACGTAAACAGGTGAGCTCGTATAGAGCAACCAATTGGAATTTTAGATGTCGAACGCTAGAACACTGAAATTATGATTTACAAAAATGTCTATTACTTCAACCCATGGACCAATTTCATCAACTAACATGCATATAAAGAACATAACAAAACTGATCATAAAAAGAATAATCATAACGTCTTGGTGAACCATTAAACATGAATTCTGAAAAAATCATATGAATATAATTTTTATACAAATGCAGAAGAAGAAAAAGAATATATTTATTGAAATAGATAACCCTAATATACAATATTATATAAAACATATTACTATCATTAAAGAAATTGAAAATTATTTCAAAATTGAAAATGAAAATTTTTAGTTCGAAAAATAATGACATATGCTATTTAAAATACATTGCAATATAGATGCAGCAACAATACAATGATAAATAGAAGAAAACAATATACAAATACTATATTTATTAATATTACCTCACCAAGTATTATGCTATATATAATTATGGATGGATTTCAATAACTGTATTTTAAAAATAGGTAATGATGGACTAGATTTAATTACATTTGGTAATTTAGGTATTGTATGCATCGAATCCTTTGAGAAATAAAAAATTCATGGCACTTCTCCTATTTGTTCTGCATAAATGCAAATTAGTATGATTCCTTGTGGCATATTTGTGCACTTCTAAATTTAGACTAACAAATTCAGAAAAATATGAAGGTGATGAGTTATCCAGAATTTTATATGTCATAGTTAAGTAATACAACCGTAAATAAACTGGTATAGGATATTCACGTTAAGAAGAGAATGACGTCATTTTTGATAATTTTCTATAGCCAACATAACAAGGATAAAATTTCTAATGAAATGCGTTTAATAGCAATGAAATCAGTAAAATTTCAATTTTTTTCATAAAATGTGTAGAAGTTCCAGAGGAAAAAAGAAAGCAATTACAAAGATATGTACATCATGCATAGAAATTGCTTTCAGATACAACTGAAAGAAAAAGCCTTCTCAATAAAAATACTTCCAAACTAAAATTGAATTACACGGAAGGAAAAGTACTTTTGCAACAACTATTTTTATAGGAACATTAAATAATTAAAAAATCTATTTTTTTTCCTATTTAGTTTATACTGCAAACATCCTTTATAGAATTGACTCAGATATCATACACAGGATTGCTACACAATATCGTATATGAAATACGTAATATTTCATATATATGGAACACCGTCATCTTCAATGGCGGACATCGATGTTTCCGAATGAAACACTTGTTTTATTGCTTTTTCTGCATCAATCTGAATAGCATAACTAGATGAAGCAGTCAATCAATTCATAACAGAACGACTTTATGTGACGAATGACCTGAAGTTTTCCACATTTTTTGCAAAAATATGGAGTAGAAAGTAGAAAGCCAAACCCTTTCTGTCCCATAAACTAGTCTATCTTGAAAATAAACCCCTTTCAATTTCAACAAGTGGAAATATCATCATATTCATACACTGCCTCAGGCTTGAAAAACTAGCATTTATTATGGATATAATGACTTGAAAGAAATGATTCTGATTTTTTTTCATTTTCACTTTTTTTTATACTTCCTGAATTAGATCAAATTGCTTGCTTCACAGATATCATCACTGAATAAAATCAGAAAATTTAAACCTCACCAATGGAGGTGTGAACCTCTGAATGAAAAAAAAATACAATTTTTGTAACATTGAATATTTGTGATGATCAATTCTGAATATGTTAGGAGTAAATATTTTACTAGCAGGACTGATGTGCATAAATGTGCCAAGTTTTGGCACATTCCAAATGTTAGTTTTCTTCCTATTCAACCGATTTTTTTGAACATTCTAATCCATGTTAGCATCGGCACTGTTAAAGATCGATCTCTTGCTCATAGATAAATGTTTGGATAATGTTAAATTCATAAACCTATCCATCACATTGAACCTTTCTCAGATCATTCTAGTATCTTGTGACGACGGGTGTCACCAGAAACTGTCGAAAAACCATGAGGAAGTGTAAACCTTCTCCTTTCGTTAAGTCCGTCGGTCCGTAAGTATGTTGACGTGCCGTAAATTAACTGACGACTGCTGGGAGAAACATCCCCCGCATAAATTACCTGCATTTTAGGATTAATTACACACTTCACCGGCAACGTGTGTTAAGACAACGACTTCTACACCGTTCATCTTTGTTGCTTGATATGCATCAGCGGAGCTACGAAATTTTCCTCGGGGTTATTGTTTTGAGACGTACAGTGAGAGGAAGAAGAAGTGTTTAGAAATGATGATGAGACAGCTTGTGTGGTTCGTTGTGATACCTGTGACTAGTCAAATTTTTCACTTGTTAATATTTGTTCATTATAACACCTCCATAACACAAGCATATGAGGCTTTTGAGCAATTTCGGAGAACAGTAGGACGAGCATGAGGTATTTCACCCCGTGTGATCACCTGGATCTACACTGCAATAATAAGACCTATGTTATCGTACGGAGCCATTGTATGGGGACCGAAAGTTCTACAAGCAACGGACTTCCAAAAATTATATCAAATACAACGACTGGCTTGTTTAAACATCACAGGAGCCATGAGAATAACACCACCCGCGGCAATGGAATCAATTACGGGTCTGACCCCTCTGGACCTGTACTTTAAGGAGGTTGCGTTAAGGACCATATTACGATTGCGCACGGCTGGTGTAAACCTCGAAGTAGAAATGGGTCAATTTAGGATGACCCTCAATCCTACAAAATACAAGTAAAACAGAACACAGGGTCAGATGCTACAAATACAATACACATATACACAGACGGCTCAAAAACCAAAGAAGGGTCAGGATGTGGAGTGTACTCCAGATCACTAACCCTAAAGATTAAGTGGGAAATGGGAAAAAATACCAGCGTGGTCCAAACAGAACTGACTGGAATCTCAATTGCCACAAAAGAAAAAACCAGGAAAGGAATTTCTGACAAAAACATAACAATCTGCACAGACAGCAGACAAGCCTCATTAGCCTTGAACAGACGACTTACCTCAGGGCTAGTACTAGAGTGCCACTAAGATTCAGCCAAAGCCTCGGTAGATAATAATATTATTCTGAGGTGGGTTGAAAGGCACGACAGCAGTGAAGGTAATCGCATTGTTGACTCTGCAGCCAAGAAAGCGGCTAGCCAAATGTTACACCCATGCTCAATCCCTAAAGAGATGGAATGGAATCAAAGGATGCAATCTTGCCAGGATCACCCTGGATGTCCCTGAAAAGCTGGCGCCTAAGAAATATCTGGCGATGACCAGGAAAAATCTAAGCTTAACAGTAGGATTTCTGACTGGCCACTGTCAACTAAGGAAATACCTCCATAATATGGGGCGATGACCTAGGAGGACAACTCCTCGGGAGGATGTACAATGGGTCACATGTTGACTAAGTGCTGTGGGCTTATACTCACCCTCCCTACTCCACAGATACAGATAGACTGTAGTGATATTCATTACTACAACAAAGGTGGTTCCAAACAGTGCATCACAACTATTATTTGAGGGTTGAAATCTACTTTGAACTGTGTCAGTTCACTTTTTATAATAATTATCAAATGACTATAGATAATGGAATATACCAAGCATGTATTTATCTCGACTTCTTGTCTCATATACACCCACGTTCACCTACGGTTCGTGTAGAGAACTTTTGTATATTTCATCGACTGAATCGGTTGAAAGGTTCAACTCTTCCAGTCTTTTATATAACGATTAAGGCATTATCCTAATCCTTTACATTTCGTCAAAATTCTGGGACATTCACACACCGCGACATAATTGCTCCCTATCATCATATAATTACGGCACATTCTATCTCGTATAATAACAGGATTTGCTGGTTGAATTCGAGCGATGGTCGTACCCGCTCATAATCTACATATGGATTTCTCATTTAGCGCCGAGATACTTAATCCTAATGCCGTCTCAGCCGTGAGGCGGGCGGGCTTCAAGACGAAACCGACCGCCACACGCTGCCGCAGTTAATTGATCTCCTCTCCCCTAGTTGTAACCAGTGCACTGACTTAGCACGATTAAGAAAGAGTTCTAATGATGATAAAAAATAAATCGAATCACATCATCCTAATTCGAAGGAAAAAAGTGTATCAACAAGACAGGGTTGTGGAATATTAGCTTCGGAGTCGAATAAAGTCGTATAAATATATTTGTTTTACAATATCCACACAAAATTTCAAAGACGCGCTTTGCAAAACTATATCTTCTAATGGGTAGCGTTGACATTTGAAAACATATTTTCACGCAGTTAATTTCCAAGGCTTACTTGCGATTGAAAATAATCGAAACCCAACAGTGAGGTTACGAATCTGGTCAATTGTTATTTTTCCGAAGTTGAGACGCAGACGTCATTTTGGCTACTTTTTCAACTAGGAACGGTTACGAAACTGGTGATAATTTCTCTAGTCATAGAAAAGTCAAATTCGTTCGCATTTCGCAATCGAATTTTATAGTTGACACCCTTGTTCATTTAACTACATCTCCTTTTAGCTTACCTTAAAACTGTCGATATAACCGAGTTTTCAAATTTCACATGTCATTTTTATACTTGAAACCGGACATAAAAATTAAGTAACTTGTGGATATTAAACATTAAAGTGATCATGAATTTCCACAAGGTAAACAAGTTATCAATCACACATATTTCGCACTTGTATTATATACAGAAAACACAAATTTGACTATCATTTCTCCAAACTCAATATCAGCATTTGAAGGATAAACTTCTGAAAATTCTAAATGATTCATGTCATCCTGGGAAAACATTCGGTCGGTAGCCGAGCGGTTCGACTTGAATGCTTTGTTCACTCAGTCAACCGGCCGATGTGTTAGTCAATGGTTCAAGCCCCAGGCTAAACGCTCGATTTTCACTTGCTGTCGCCCAACCCATGTAAGGAATCACATGTTAAAAGGTGAGACCTCGCACAAGTTTCGATTTCTGAGGGTTGTCGTTTGTAGAGGTACGATAACTGGTTAACGGAAAAAACATATTTCAAACATTTTTTTTAACTAGTACTTCGGACTGCACTAGGCCAAGAAATATTCAGGAAGTTTAGAAACAGCATCATGTCAGATATAGCAAAAGCTGAATGGAAAACTCTTAAGCAATAGAAAAAAAAATTACTCCAGAAATTATTATAAGATGGAAACTTGCAATTTTCAGTATAGCAAAGAAAAGTGATGACAGTTATTAAGAGTATTTCAACCTATGAAACCGCGACACGTGTTTTGCTATACAACAGCTTTCTCAAGCATAAAGTTATGCTTGAGAAAGCGAAACACGTGTCGCGGTTTTTGTAAAACCCTTTATACAGAAAATCATACAATAAATAAACTGTATTGATTAGTTTTAATATGGATTTTCATCAAGTATCGGCCAGTTCTATTCAATAATTTATAAATAATTTCCAATATAGATCCTTAGAAGAAGACCTATAAATGAATGAAAGGATATATTCAATCAGAGATATCGAATTGAGAGTAAATTTGTGGCAGGATAGGCGAATCACCTCATGCCAAGTTCGAAATATGAACAATTTTCACAAGATGGGCTTAACTCTAGTAAAGAGAATTTCGGGAATAGGCGCTACAATGCAAAACATTAGGATAAGAAGCAAAAAGACTGTGGCTACTAGGGCTATGAGCAAATTTTGCCATATGAAAGATCAGTTTTCCAAAGTGAAAAGAACAAAATAAAATTAGTATGAAAGATGTTCGAATCCAATATGAATGACGATCAACTAAAAGAAGTTAACGCAGAACTGATTTCCAATATGGAAGGAGAAAACTGTTGAACAAAATGTTAATTAATTACAGGGGCAAAGTGCAGTGTTACAGGGTTTGAGAAAGAAACTTCACTGCGCGAAACGTTAAAACTAACAGATCTTTCGTCCAAGTTGGAATGTTCTGGTGGAAAAATCTTACATCCTAGAGATGGGATGAGTTGAAAGAATTTTTATTTGGTCATCCAGTTGCTTCATGTACCAGATCTTATATCATCCCAACCAGATGATTTTTATTTGTCTAACTATGAATTGTTTTCAAGATTCCATTTTCTTGAGTTGATTTAAAATATATACTATTTTTCAGGTGAATGATTTTTTTCACAAAATCTCTAGGACATGACATTTTTTTTTCGCATATTTTTTGTTCTGATGATGTTCTGATGTCTTCGAAAACAAGCAATTTTTCCAATTACGTGCGTCGAGAAGAGTATTCAATTTCTGGTTCTTGGAAAAAGTGCTTGTTTTGGATTTATTTTCGGCCGCATTTTTCAGTTTTGCCTTTTTACTATAATACCTGTTGAAATAATAATCATTTCAATTGCATGGCAGGATATTGTGGTTATATTCATCCTCTTTTTTCTTATCTGATTCAACATAAAATCAGAACACACTGTGTGAATCATCTCGTATTGAAACATTTATACCTTACTTCAAAATTAATCCAGACATGACCCTTCAGTAACTCAAAGAAGTATTCTTTGACATGCAAAGCCAAATTCAAAATAATAAAGCACTCATAATCACTATTTTCCCCGTGCTACAAGTTAGTATACAGTAAGTAGTCCACTAGTAAAGTTAGTGCACCACGACGTTGAATCGTGGTGCATAGCGCCAATATTGGTGATACCCAGTACCAGCCGAGGTGGGCTCTTGATTCCCCGGCCGTCTTTCCCCTCTGTCTAATTAACCAGCAAACTGTACACATTCCGGGGAGATCATGGACGGTACGTTGTGGATATTCGAAAAGAAAACGATTATTGAATTTCTGGTTGCTCAATCAACAAAACTATCAATGAGTAGTGGAAAATTAAAATTTCGTAAAATATTTTTGTCCATGTTTCAGTCCTTGTGAATATATACTATGCATGTGCCAAACATGAGCCAGTGAAATATTTTTTTAAAATTTGAATTAAATAGGTTTTTTATACTTTTTCTCTGTAATGCTAAACTGAATGTGTGACACTTTTCTACATGATGAACAGTATTAACTTCTTATTGCCTTGTAAAACTTTAAAATTATTTCACTGGCCATGCTCGGCACTCACATGGTGGCGTGATAGCAACCATAAAGAGAGAGGAAACAGGAAATATTTGAAATTCGATAATTGTCGTTATAGAATGCCAATTATCAAATTTCAAATATTTGCTGTTTTCACTCTCTTTATGGTTGCTACTACGCCACCGAGTAAGTGCCAAGCATGGCAAGTGAAATAATTTTAAAATTTTAAATATTTTCAAATGTTTAAATAAAATAAGTTTTCTGTACTTTTTCTCTGAAACTCTGAAATTGAATGTGTGACACTTTTCTACATGTTGAAAAGTATTAACTTTGTTTTTCTCATTGACACGTCTGACTTTTTACTATAACCTTAAGTTAGTAAGTACATTTTTTACCTATTTGTTTTACAATTTTTCTACAATATTTTTAAATTCCTTGTAGATTTCTTAATGAAGGGAATAAACACTCTCGAAAGCTCGACCATATAACAAAAAGTATTCTCTAAACAACAGCCCAATACTTTGACTGCATTCCCAACAATATTT
>WOGO01005265.1:0-12566 GCA_015342085.1 Leptinotarsa defecta | reverse complement strand
CCGAATCAAGTTTTTAGAGTTCGACAGAGCCGTACTCTTACTATCCGACTTGAAAGACCACTCCGCATACAAACTAATCGGCTTTGTTAAGAAACTGGGTTTATTTGGTCGAGTGTGAATAGGTGTGAGCCACAATAACCCTTGCGGGTTGCGGTGGAGAGTCGAATAGACTCAATCATTTTGGACCTAACCTAACCTAAACTACTTTTCAACTAAAAAGAGATCACTGATCAGTGCCTTCACGCGATATATCCGGAAGTATTAACCACTGGTCATTCATAACGCTATTAAGTTAGCAACCACTTTAACAATTTTAAATTGATGAATTCTGCATGTTTTTAAGTGAAGATGTGTACACATAGATCAAAAAATGTTTTTACTGCTAAAAATGTTTCAGCACCATTTCAGATTTCAGGTGAAGCATTCTCATCGAGTGAGAAATCACTGACGTGTTTGCAGAAGTACCTTCCGAAACTAAAATTTGAGTGTATTATTTCTGACATAAAAATTCAATAATACATATTGTGTTGAAAACCAGGTTCGAAAATCACTGAAAACTATTTTTATTAGATATTAGCCTTTTATCGTCTTCTGTCTGAGGTTATTCTCTAACAGCTGCTAACAGCAAGCTAGAGATGAAAGAGGTCTCAAATTTCAATGTACAACTTTGAACATATTGAAATTATAATTACATGCATGATGCGAACATATACTGAAATATAAACAGTAACATAATCAAAAATATATTCAATAGTATTTTCACATACTAGTCAGTAATGATATTTTTCATATGGTTTGATAAAAGTATAACATCCTTCTTTATTTTTTTACAGAGAGATCTCTTGAATGTTTTCAATATTGAAATGTAAATGATGCTACGACCATAATATTCGGATATGTTAGTAAAAAAACTGATATTAAATATATTTATATATACGAGTATATGCCACAATAAGGATCTTGAGAACCCTCAAAGTTAGAGGATTGATTGTAGTACATAATAGTTGAGTATACCAAACGTCAATAAAACGGTGTGTTGAAATGGACAACCAGAATAAAACCAGAGGTCTATTTCGAGTCTATTTGGAGAGGTGATAGAAATACATCAACATAAGAATAATTCCAACCTTGAGGAAGAGAGCTCACACATCAACAAGACATACATATCAAGAGACATATTCTCCCAATAATTGAAGAAGGGTGGAAACAATCAGGTTCGACCGTTGCCGCATGGCCTTTGATAATGTCTGCCGCAGTAGCAGACGAAACGCCAGGTTTAAAAACCTGCAGGCCACGGCTAATCAACCCAGAAACATCGAACAATTCATTAGACACCGGCGATGAAAGCCTAAACAACATGTGTGAAGCCTTTTCAAAACATTTATTCCAAAAAAACTCAAGATTGTCGATTTTCGTTTTCTTTTCATGGAAATTTATAATTCAATGAAAAAATGCAATATGGATATTCCACGGTCTTTGGGTTTATAAGTATGACTGGCCCATTCACACAGTATCCGGTAAATGCAGTTGTATGCGTTTGGAAGCTTGGTTTTCATAAGGCTTCTATGGATTGTGTTTTCGGATCTGATATTGTACTCACGATTCGATTCTTCGAATCCTTTTCGATAGTCATTGGACATAAAGAAGCTGCAGCTCCTTTTTGTATGGATCTTGTCCTATGGACAATAAATGTTCTATAAACTTCTTGGAATGTCAATTATGTTGAAGATTCCTCTTAACTTTGCGCAGTTTTTTGTCGAGACTTCATTATCAAGAACCAAATATTCTAGATGAAAAAAAAGAAAATGCTTGAAAAATTTTGTACAGTGAAATACGTGAGGCTGTTTTGTAAAATGCCCAGTGAAAATCTCTAAATGAAATAGTAATTAATTGAAAAGAGAAGTTTCACGAGTTCCAAGACAAAATACAATAATTCTGACTGAATGGAGTTCCCCAAGGATTTCATTTGACTGTAACTTGAGAAACTTGATTTAGGTAATTACCTTCATGCTACATATTAACATTAGTTTCAGTTGAATGTTTTACTTAACAAGATAGTCAACAGCTTTTTTACCAAATTTTTAGATAACTTAATGAGTTGTGTGCGAATCAATCAAAACGGTTTGAATGTACTGTAGAAACCAATGGATTGTTGAAGCAACTCAACAGAATTCATCAAACCACTGGCTTTCTCGAAATAACTTTCATGATGTCGATCTAAAAATTTCATTTGGTTTCATTTGGTTCATTTGGTTTCATGTATAAGAGGAGAAAAACGACAGTTTCCTTCTACTTGCTCTATGAAGATATGAGGTAGACGGGCGAGAGCCTACCGGGATGATATCTTTATTTCTCTCTATACCGCTCACATTGTTGCGATGTTGAAGAGCCTTGTAATAAATTTGAACTATCTGAGTTGACATATTCATAGGCATTAACATTTCATTCTTGAAGTGAAGAGGACGATGGTGTAACACTGGAGCTAGCTGATGAGATTATTCTTTCAGCAATAGTCTTTTTATAAGAAATAGATTAATCGATGTAACCCTCAGCTACTGTTGTGTAGACTTTCATCCTTCAATATCCGTTATATTTGATCCTGATTTTGCTAGCAAAGAAGCAAAAGACCTCCTAAAACAGTGACCTGTATATTCCTTTGGTTCCGGGAGGTTGAGAAACTCAGCAATGGTAGGGAGCATTTTCCCAAACGTGTTCATACCAACTGGGTTGGCACTGCATTTATAATTTGAGTATTTATAAAAGAACGTTGATGATTGATAACAGAAGGGCGTAATTCAACGTATTTAAAGTAGTCAATGTTTTTTCCAACAATGCATATAGAACGATCTATTTTCATTTTTGTATTTGAAATTTGAACAATCAATGATTTATCCATTAATTCAATGTCTTCTATCAATAAATGGCACAGCTTTTCACGCCTACCGGAGTTTTTTCATCTGGCGCCTCATTTATAAACCTCTGGACTTGTTCAAATGTAAAATTTTTTGATTTTTTTCGGCCTATAACTTTCATTTTTCCGCTTCAAGAATGCTCTGTTACCTTGAAATAGTTGCTTGTATTAACACCAAGGTTCGTTTAAATGATAAAGTCGAGCGCACTCGACTTTATCATTGAAAAATTGCTCCACAAAGTTGACAAGTTCCATATTTTTGATTTCTCTTCTAGAAAGGCTAAGTAGACGGTTTTGCTGAAATTTCCTCCGACATTGGTTCCACACTTTAAATGCCTAAGCGTTGTTTGCGTTATTCTCAAATAAACACATATATATTTTTCAGGTATCCCACCAGCTGATCGAAACATGTATAAGATGAGAAAAACGACAGTTTCCTTCTACTTGCTCTATGAAGATATGAGGTAGACGGGCGAGAGCCTACCGGGATGATATCTTTATTCCTCTCTATACCCCTCACATTGATTTCAGTGCTCGGTCTCTTGATCAATGGATGCATTCTGATGGTGGTTATCTTGACGAGACAGGTAAGTTGTTCATTTATTTTAGTGTAGTGATTTTGTATTACTTTCATGAAAGTTGTGTTTATTTGGGCGAACCTAATTTTCACAGTCGTAAGGAGTTGGGTGGATACTAGTTAAAAAATAGTAAGTTCCTATTCAATTATATGTTCTTCCAACAGTGACTTCCAAACTTTGACAATTGATAACGGCCATCTTGTTGAAGCTACATCTGTCAAATTAGTTGTAATTAATAAAGTCTGCTTTGTCAAATCACCATGGACGGATATAGCATTCTACAATAAGTGCAAATAATGAAATTGTTTTATCAAAATGGCTGTTCTGTTCAAGCAACGAGCTGGTATCACATGAAATTAATTGCAAAAAAAGTAACTGTTACGCAGATAATGAACTCTTCTCGCTTATGATTATTAATCTATATCTGCCTGAGAATGGGAGATGAGTGGTTCAAAAAAATTGAAATTTCTCATTCACAGCAACGAACTTGGTATCCCCAGGTGTAAGACAACGCCGGATTATTATAGGTACCTTAAGGAATCAGCAAATGGTGCTACACGTCATTTGTCGCAATAGATATACAATCTATGAAAGAATTTTGAATATCAAAATGAAGTCGTAAGTGAAACATGAGGTGTTGAATACACAGTCGTGAAATAGTGTAAGGTTAGGTTAGGTTAGGTCCAAAGTGAGTTGGTCTATTTCACCCTTCACCGCAACCCGTAAGGGTTTATTGTGGCTCACACCTATTCACACTCAACCAAATAAACCCAGTTTCTTAACGAATCCGATTAGTTTGTATGGTGAGTGGTCTTTCAGGTCTGTGTACGCCGCTCAAGAATTTGATGCAAGACGGTTTCATAAGGTACACCGCTCTTGTGGAGACGACTCAGTAATTTCCTGGCTGCACTACCAAACTTTCTTTCAGGTTCAATTATTGGATCAATAGTTGGAGAGTTGAGAACCTCTCGTTCCTGATCTAAATTCACAGGGAGGTCAGTTGGAGTCGCAAACTCGACATCCATCTCCTCTGTAGGTCTGTTGCAGTCGTAAGCTGCATCCATCTCCTCTGTAGACTCAGCGTCAGGAAGAATTTTTAAGTTTACTCTGTCCATAAACGTCCCACGAGTAGCTAGGGAAAGACTGTGTGAACTTTTTCTTCTTCGTACATCTCACAAAGCAAAATTGATCCGAATCACGAATAAATGCGTGTCTATTAAACAATGTATTTGCAAATTATCGCTCATGTGATGGTTTTCGTAAGACGTCTGTAAGTAGATTAAAATAGTTCTGAATAATTATATTCGTAATGAGATGATCTGAAATAATTTATGAATTATGCTCACATGATCGTCACTTTTATGACGTTCGTCATTGAGTTTTATGAAAGTATACAATTTTTCCATGATTGAAATATTTGTTGAGTAAGAGATATAATCTTTCAGTTTTCGATTAAGACTTTCCTTTGACACCTTTGCCCACCCTCAAATGAGCCGAAATATTTGTTAAATGAGCAATCTGCATATTTACTTCACTACATGCTCATACTCACTTTTGACTAGTAACTCAAGCTCAATAACATACCAAAACTATAAGCAATTCGACCAAGAAATAGTTTGCATAAAATGCGACAGCGATCCTTTGAAAAAATTTCAGAATACATTTAGTAGGTATCTAATTACTTGGATACGTGTTTCTGTGTCATCATCCAATTGTTTCAATCAATATTTTCAACAGAAATTATTGATTTATTGTTTTTTTTAGTAACCCAGTAAAAACTGTTTCAACTCAACCCGACATTTCGGTTCATTATTGAACGATAATGATGGCTGCTGATATTCAGCATCCGTTAATAGTCAGTTTGCAGATATAAACATTTTACGGTAAATCTAAGTATGATCAAAGTTTAAAATTTGGATAATACCGAAACTACATTACACTGGAATTGCAATATAATATACAATATACCATATCATAATCGTGATGCAACCCACATAGGCCAAACAAAACGTTATCTCAAGAAACGAATTGTCGAACATAAAATAGATGCACTACCAACCAATTTGTTTTTTATTGACCTTTTTTGCGTATTTGTTACCTTCCACAATCTGAAAAATATAAAAATCTGATAATGAAAAATGTTCATGACTCCAACAGCTTACATCAATTCAATTTTGAAAATAACAGTATTACTGCCAAAAATCCAACCTAAGAAAAGACTCTCACGTGAAATGATTGATATGAAACAACAATTCCAGTGTTAAATAAAAGATCATACATAGTGAATCTGAAAGCATATTTCTGGAGTTTAATATCAAGCATTTCTCATAAATAAATTCCAATTAAGTTGTATCTACCTTTTTCTATAATAACAAATTCAACAGTACATAGCGCAAGACAGTTGATGCATGAAATTGGGACTGAAAATATCTAGTGTGCATAAAATATTATTTTTTGGCAACAGCTAAAGCGAGCGAAGGTAACTTCCATCACAGAATTTCACAAGTTTCGGTATTATCCAAATTTTATATATTGAGATTTTAACATATTATAAGTTATGGTACAGTTTAGACTGAGGGTGTAAAGCGGTTCAGACTCTTTTCATCAGTTTCATTCTATAAAATATGGGTTTTTGTACAACTGTCATTGAAAGTGACATTTTTATTGGTTGTCAAGAGTATTAAAAGATTATGTTTACAAAGTAGCGTGTTAAAAATATTTATAACACTAGTGTTGAAAGTATTTTTAACACGATTTTTTTAGATCAAAAAGCAAATCATAATCATTCAATTTTCAAGAAAGTTTTATTATGAATAATAGATATAGATACAATTAAATTCCCTTACAAATGTATTATATAAATTATTGCATTATCACTATTATTTATATATGAACAACAATATAAAGAGTGCAATTCGGAAAACTGCTGACATTAATACCTTGCGATGTTGAAGAGCCTTGTTTGAACTAGCTGAGTTGACAATTTCAAGGGCGTTAACATTTATTTAATTCTTGAAGCGAAGAGGACGATTCTGTAACGCTAGAGATAGCTGTTGAGATTATTCTTTCAGCAATAGCCTTTTCATAAGAAATAGATTGATCGATGTAACCCTCAGCTACTGTTGTAGACTTCCATTCTCCGTGCTTCCCAATATCCGTTATATTTGCTTCTGATTCTGCTAGCAAATAAACAGAAGACGTGAAACAGTGACCTGTATATTCCTTTGGTTTCAGGAGACTCAAAAACTCAGCGATGGTAGGGGGCATTACCCCAAACATGTTTATACCAACTGGGTTGGCACTGCACTTATAATTTGAGTCTTGAAAAAAAATGTTGATGATTGATAACAGAAGGGCGTAATGCAACTTATTCATTAAAATAGTCATTGTTTTTCCAAAAATGCAAAAAGAAAGACTTATTTTCATTTTTGTATTTGGAATTTGAACAATCAATGGTTTATCCATTTATTTAATGCCTTCTATTAATGAATAGTTATTGTTTTTCCAACAATGCAAATAAACGACTCATTTTGGTTTTTTTATTTGGAATTTGAACAATCAATGGTTTATCCAATAATTTAATGCCTTCTATTAATGAATGGCACAGCTCTTCAACCCGGCAGGCTCCATATATTCCGAAAATAGTAGCAACTCTTATCATAAAATATTTTTCATCTGGCGCCTCATCTGGGCCTATAACTTTCATCTTTCCGCTTCAAGTATGCTATTACCTTGAAATGTTTGCTTGTATCAACACTATTTTTAACAAGCGCACTCGACTTATCATTGAAAACTTGCTCCACAAATTTAACGAGTTCCTTATTTTTTATTTCTCTTCTGGATAGGCTAAGAAGACGGTTTCGCTGAAATTTCCTTCGACGTTTTTAAGTCTAGACCAGCTAAGAAAATCAGAATATGCGATGTCTGGGTTTTAGTAACAATTCAATTGAAGCTCTTCTTGCAGCATAATAAATGTATCTATTTTATTATGAAAACTTTTTATGAAGTTTTTGAGTTTTATTTTGTTCGTAAAATTACACAAAATAAAATAAAATCTTATTTTTAACACTAATATCATAAATAGCTATTATATATGAATAACATGTTTTAGATAATCATACGTTACTTATCATCGTCAAAACTCTCAATTGCCCTAAAGGATTTCCCGAACATTTCCCTAATTACTAAGTTTTGATGGCTAGGTATCTGCTACTGGACCCGCAAATGACTTCCCATCCAAACTAAAAGCCCGATTGTTAGAAACCATCGAAGGCATAAAGCAAGTTCCAAGACATTTCATGCATCAATAGGGTAATGGAACCCGCATTTCGAAAGTTTGGTTTGTCGGGTTGGCATTTAACACTCCAACGAATCATTTCCAATCAGTGCAAGGCCAGCTTGACTGAAAGCTCTCTAATGGCTCTCCCACAGATTGCAGAGATATAATGAAATGTGAATGAGAATGTGGATTCCTCACATCACAAGATGCGATATCTTGACCAACGAAAATGTTATTATTCAGAGCAGGAATTCATTTATTGATTTATTGGAAACTGCTTTGAAAAGGTGAAGTATCGATAACATGAAGTTAAAGTCTTAAAATATGATTATCTTGTGAAAAGAATAAATAACAAATGCAACTTCAAATCTGTCATCAATTGATAATAAAACAGAATAATATTATCCGAAATCTGATTTGAGAAAAAAAAAATCTATATTTTGACTAAAATTTATTTGATTACTGATCCATCGTTCGAAAAATATCAATAATAAATCAATGCTATTCGACCAAATGTTTTTTATTTTATTAGTCAATTTTTATTGATTATAGATATAATCTAGAAAAAACAAGTAAGTTTACAGGGCAGCAACTATTTCAACACATGTTGAAAAGCACATTTCATTATATATTGTGTTATATAATCGTACCATTCACCACAAAATCTGGCAAGTGATAATTCATCGGCTTCTGTCTTTCCACATTTTTACAAAAAACGTTGAAAAATTCTAGAGAAAGAAAGCAAGAAAGTAACTAACTTCAAAATCAACCAAAAAAAATGTTTAGAACGAGCTTCTTTTAGAAACGAACTGTAAGAAAACCACCATAAACAACTTCTTTCAAGCATATGAACATTACAGAATAATTAAATTTTACTACTCGAGTTTAAACTCCAAATATTTGTTATGGAATTGAAACAGAAACGCTACAATGAAAGAGTTCCACGGATGAGTACATGGAAAACTATCAACGTAGATGTACCTACCTCTATATGGACAAAAAACACTGAATTAAAACTTAAAATAATATGAAATGTTATTGGTATTATGAATCCCTCGTCGGCTATGTCTGTTTGAGGTTTTCCAGAAACTCATTTGAACTTTTTGATTTCAAATCATTCAACTCCACAACGTCAAAATCAAATTCTCTTTTCAAACCTTTTTGAGCAGCACTGTTGACATGTCTGTTGAGATAGGGGTCCAGCAGCATCGTAGGGGCTAGAGGGACATAATGTTTGGGATCACTGCCAAAAACGTCAATGCTTCGAAGAAACCTAGTTACATCGTCAAGTTTGGCTTTCACTCTGGATGCTGCTGGTTTCACATATTTGTGAGGTTTCATTTCATTCATGATAAAACAAATTGGATCTATATCTGGTTGTGATTCCGTATTTATTTTGACTGGCTAAAACATCGATCAAATTGTAAAACGCCTCACTACTAGTCTAGTGGTTCGAGCCAAAAACACTTGTTTTCATCAGCATACTTTTGAATAAGTTGACACCAAACACTCATTCCTTACATAAAATTAAGACTTCATATCACAGAAAAAAAAAATTTTATTCTTGTCACGATGACAATTCGTGAAAACAATCACACGGTCTAAAAAAATCTGTTTCAAATCTGTTTTTTCGTTAACCAGCTGTCGCACCCCTACAAACAACAACCCTCAGAAGCAGAAACTTGTGCGAGCTAAGGATTAATGAGGTCTTACCTTTTAACGTGTAATTCCGAACACAAATCGGACGATAGCAAGTGAAAATCGATCGTTCAGACTGGGTGTTTAACCACCGATCAGTACAGCAGTCAATTCGAATGAGTGAACAAAGCACCCACGCCGAACCTCCTGGCCACCGACCGTTAAATTAATCCCAGCGGCATATATTCCGTTCGAAGTGGATAGGAAATATTTCTCAGAAGAGATTAGTTTTTGGAACAACTTTTTGGCTTTCTACCTTTCCATCTTCACACAAAAAATGTGAGAAAACCTTCGAAAAAATGAAAATGTAGTTAACTTTACAATAAAATGTTCAGCAAGATGTGTATATCATGCACAGACATTTCTATCAGATACAAACTAGGAGAATAGACAAACATGTTATATGTTTTCTTGTTAGTCAGTGGGATATGCTTGAAGACAGGTAGTAAACAAATCTAAAGAAATGAACTTTAAATGTTCAAGCCAGTCTCGGATATACCTACAGAGTAGGTTGAACGGACTGACGCCTGTCAGAAAACAACTACTCCACTGGCTAATACCACGGATGGCGTTGGGTTATATCCGACAGGCGTCAATGCAGGAATTTCCACAAAAATTTTTTTTGCATATGCAATTGGCAATATAACTGAAAAAGTCGACCTCCAATTTTGAAACGGGCACACTTGCATACCAGTTTCGAGCTCCTTAGTCACTCATCAGTAAGATAGTGACCATCATCGACCTAAAGTCAATGATATTCCATAATTGAAAATCGAATTTTTTTCAGAGTATTTCATTCCTCGTGTTAAATTGGAGCGAACATCAAAACTTTCTTATGGAATATCATTGACTTTAGGTCGATGATTGTCACTATCTTGCACTGACAAGTGACTGGATCCCAAAACCGGTCTGCATGTGTGCCCGTTCCAAAATTGAAGGTGGATTTTTTCAGTTGTATTGCCAATTGAACATGCAGGAAATTTTCTGTGAAGATTCCTGCACTGACGCCTGGCGAATTTAATCCAACGCCATTCGTCGTATTAGCCAGTGGAGTAGTTGTTTTCTGATAGGCGTCAGTCCATTCAACCTACTGTGTAGGTATATCCGAAACGAATTTGAACATTTGAAGTTCATTTCTTTATAGATATGTTATATGTTGTTAGTTGGCCTTCTCTATTCATAACACAGGTGACATGGTCAAAGACTATCAAGCTCAATGCTGACTTACACTGAATCAACTTTAGGTGATGAACAGTTCTGCAAATAATGACATACATTTTTTTCCTCTTTATTCCATTTCAGACTATGAAACCATTTATTTTTTTATAAATACTTCCTGCGCTGCGAAATTAGTTAGTTATATTTACAGTAAATTTCCATCAACTTATAGTCAATCGTAACCCAGATGAATTCAATGTTGATATTTTTCAAAAACTTATTTTCCAAAAAAACATACAACAAATCTATATAAGATTGATAGGACCGAGACAAAAAACGAGTGAGTGTTGTAAAAAATCGTTCCAACCATTAGAAATATTTCAGAACATCAAAATGACCCCTCTTTTTCTCAAATCAGAATAACTATCTCTGATTCATAACAACGCTTAGAAAATTTCGATACCTTTATGTGAAAAAGTGTGTTTCTATGCAAATTTTTTCAGCCCAATGAGCAAAAGAATAACATATGACCCCTGACATAAAAAAACTACACATACACACACACGGATAACGTGTTTGATGTTCTGAAAAGGGCATTTTACGCAAAAGCAGGCAGAGTGAATCATACAAACCCATATTAACTAATGCTTTGTAACGTAACAAGGAATATGTGCGGATCTTTGTGAGATGGTCTATTCACTTCCGAAAGCATTTTGACTTTTAGCTGTGTCCATTATTCCGTAACCCAGGTAACTGAGGTTACAAAACAACTCCGCCTACAACAGGTGAAGAACAAATTTGTTGTCTTGCATAACGGTCCTTTGCTGTGACGGCCGAAAACCAACAAAAAGTTATTTGGCATATACCAGTTATGCGTGTCGAAGTGATTATAGCATACATGCAACAGTACCCGTCCTAGCTAGCCGTGCCGTAACGTAACATGTTCACTGTTAGGTCACAGGTCATTTGTTACAGATTGATACATTGTCGTAACGTAACCGTGAATATATTACGCTACGAGCAGTGTATAGTTTATAGTGAGTAGTATTTTGAAGCGAAGCAATCCAAAAAACTTGTGACCATTTCGGAATTCAATTACGAAGGGTTATCATTCAAATTTCATGTAAGAAGTTGCTATTCATATCGTGGGGTTTTATAACGTGTATATATTTTTTCCATTTCTACATATGTATATACCCATGTTTATAGATGTGTTCGTACTATAGGTAAAATATTTTATAGTAACTTCTACAATATGCTGTTCTTTTTATATGTCGGAAGCTTTACGGTTGATCTTGAAATATTCATTTTTCATTCGTCTTCAGATAGACTAATTATATATATATATATATATATTCATGATTAACATGGAATTCGACTTATCAAAACACCACAGTGTGATATCAATCAACAAAGTTTATATTCTATTCTATTTTGACGAACACTTCGTCATTGTATTAAAAAATATCATAGGAATTTATTGGAGGCCACTTATGTGCGTGAATCATGTGAAAATTAACGTCAGATGTTGTTTGTTATCATTTTTTCAAGTGTTTCTTATATCTAATCGACCCCTAATAATCCAAGACAAACACGAGAGAGAAAGGTTTTTTTTTCAACAGGTACAATTTCAGCACTTAAAACAAGTAATAAATGGAAGCGTTAGTGAAAACGAAATTCAACTTTAATCATAACTTGAAATATTCAATTCCTTCACTAAGAATTCAAAGCGAGAATTTTAAATCGTTATTCAGTTATTCATTCTCTAAGAAGCAATCATGTCATCCGGCCACATGATATACAGTGTGTGACAACGAAAACTTAACAGAGCCGTTTTTGAATATAAAAAAGTAAGATTTTTAAAAAAAGCTCGGACACGTCGATTTCTAATTAAAGGGGGACACCTTTCAGACTAATCAGATTTTTTGTAGTACGCACCCCC
>WOGO01005264.1:0-12567 GCA_015342085.1 Leptinotarsa defecta | reverse complement strand
CGCTATTATCGAAACTAACCATCAAGAACAGTTTTCTCTCAATATGTGGCTCGGAGTTATTGGGGATGATTTAATTGGGCCTCATTTTCTACTTCCTCGATTGAATGGTGAGGCATACGTACAATTTTTAAGAGAAGTGCATCCAGTACTGCTGGAAGAAGTTCCTTTGGGCGTCAGACGGGATATGTTTTTTATGCATGATGGGGCTGCCGCCCATTTTAGTCAAGTAGCACGTCAGCATATAACTAAAACATATGCAAATAAGTGGATAGGTCGAGGAGGACCACAGAACTGGCCCGCTCGATCCCCGGATCTCAATCCTCTCGATTTCTCTATTTGGAGTCATTCACAGCATTTGATTTATCGTACTCCTGTTCGCGATATAGAGTACTTAAGAAACCGCATCATCGATACGTGCAGGGTAATCAGAGAGACTCCAGGACATTTCTATGACACTTACTTTGATTTCTACATATTGTGTGTTTTGTTATTAATGAATTAGTTTTGTTTATTACCCCTAATCGTTTAATGGAGGTACTAACTACAAAATAACAATAAATCCAGTTCGCATTTTTGACGATGTATCTCTGTAGTTGTTCGTAAAATAAATTTTTGCTGCGAACTGATTCATTTTGGTCAAAAAACCCAAGAGACATTTTTTGTTTAGAATGAAATAGGCTATCAGAAATAAATTTTCAGATGGTAAACAAATAATAAGACAAAAAGTTACATTGGAAATAAATTTTAGGGGTTGCATTTTCCACCCCTTACACCCATGGGATAAATCAAATAAATTACTGGCTAAGTGTTTTTTGGTGGTACAAAACGTCAGGTTAATTTCAATATTGCAACTTTTTTAGTGCTTGTGAAAAAAATTGTTATACAAATTTTATGTACCCCCTTTAAGGGGCTGTATTTCAACAAGGGATGCTCCAATGAAATTTCTTTAAATGAAAGATACTATCTTTTGAATGAGGAATCACCTCCTTCAAAGTTTTACACTTATTCAGTTACACCCTGTACTTGGAAAAATCCAATTACCCTTCTCTCAATTGCTATGGTTCAAATGCCCAGGAAAAAAACAACTGCATACTAATACTACGATTATTTGCCAACTAAAACTAATGTATACGCCACGACTGATAGCAAGCGATCCCGCAGGTATAGACTCTCCCAACTAAATTACTATTGGATTACGACAAGCCCCTTGCCAGCCAGTGTCGTACCTATAATAGGTTTTAATTAGGGTAGCGAATGAGACATGACTTCTTCATAATTTCATTTCATATTTAATTAGTATTATAGGTAGTAGTACCCATTTAGTTCTGACATAAATCTCATTATGAGCTCGAACCAACCGCTATAAGCCCAAACAACCCTTTATTTTAAAATCAATTCTTTTGAAGAAAGTGAAATGAGTGAAAATATATAGGGTGTTCCATTAAAAAAAACACAACTTTGGTGAATCACACATTCATTGAACACCCTGTATATTTATGACTATTTTTAAGAGACAGTTTTTATTGCTCTCTTCAACCATTATTTCAGACATCTTTGATCTCCAATAGGGAAACAGCTATCGTCCACAGCCTGTATAAACTTGATAAGTGAGGTTAGGCAAGTTTCGTTTTTTCAGTACAGCAAGCGCCAAACGTGATGGCGAGCGATCGCGCAGGTTATAGACTATCCCAACTAAATTACTATTGGATTACGATAAACCCCTTGCCGGCCAGTGTCGTACCTATATGTAGTTTTAATTAAGGTTGCAAATGGAACATAACTTCCTTGTAATTTATTTTCATATTTCATTTAGTATTATAGGTAGTAGTACAGTTCATCAAAATGTTATATATTGATACACTTATCCAGAAAGAAACTTTAATCAGTCACACTCTGAATATAAATTTCCTTCATCTTCACTGCTGCTTGTGCTGCTATCGTCATTTAAATTTATAATCACTGGATTTACCTCTGAACGTTTGTGAATGTTTCATATTCCCAATATTTCCGCTCTATATCTCCTACATGTCAGTAACGCTTTTGTCATTCCTCGGAAGTCATTTGATCAAACTCGTGCTCAGCCAGTTTCCTCACATCCTCCAACTTGAAAGTTACTTTTGGGACTCGTTGTTTTTGACAGTAGCCCAAATGAGTTCATTGGAATTCAGATCCAGATGTCCGTATTCAAGCAGTACTTCGTCAAATTTGTATCTAATATGATGCATTTTAAATATCCATTTAACTCGTATAATTCCGGTTTGAGCATGTCAGGGGCGAACACAATGCTTTTTTCGTGCAGCCACTTCATCATGTCCGCCTACCTTGAATTTGAAAATTATGGAATGGAGCATTTATCGGTCACGACTACTGAATTCCCAGGTAAATTTGAATTAACATTTCTTGTAACTATTTACAATAATTTTCAGAATTCATATCTAAATCCATCCATCCACTGATGTTGTGCCTGATTTAAATATAAGCAGACAATTAAGTATTGAGTCTATGTCACCTCCTGCATGGACAATAATGGGTATTGATCTCTTCGCAATATTTTCAAACAACCTTTTGGATGACTCATTCGTCCAGTTCTTGGAAGATGTATGTCCACTATGAAGGTATGTTTCATCAAAAAACATAATTGGTCGCTGTTGGCTACGAAAATAACAGATTTTTTGTAAATACTTGATCCTCGATACTCTAATATGCATTTTCTCTAATAATTTTTTTTTATTATTTTCAGTCCTGCATTTGAAACCTATTTTCTTTGAAAGTCTACGAGGAGATGTTCCGAAAGCCACAATTCCCAAAACGTCATTAATTTTGTGTTGGAACTTTTTCATTGTAAGGCGACACCTTTCCATCTTATGAAAGTCGTAAATATAATCTGTCTAATATTGGAATACTCATACTCTGGAATATCAGTTACTGGTGCTCTTCTAGGCCGCTTCTTTCTTGGGGTGGAAAATTTTACTTCTCCGTTATTTGCAGAAATTGATTGCTCTCTTTGTTTAACCACCCTTTCAATGGTTCTTATTGAAATACCTAATACAAAATAGATTTGTGTTGAAATAGCTATTTTTTAAATTAATTAAATGTAACCTGTAGCGAGAGATGTTTTATTTTTCACATTTGATAATGTCTACGACTCACATGTAACACTTTGAAAATAATTGAACACGTTAAAAATGATTTTACGTGCCCGACTCTTGATGACTGTTTTTTTGTTAGGCGATGACATTTATTCAGAAACAACACACATTATTCAGAAAATACCAAACGCCAATAGGATTGGAGGACAAGTAAGGATATATACGTATGTCGTCATGTCTTGCTAGAGCTCTAGTGGAAGATACATTGAAAATGAGTTTGTGCTTATCTACATCCAACTATTGTCTATGGGGATATATGAGTTTCAATGGTAACAAAGCAATTTCAAGTTTAAGGTCTTCCATTTTCGAGATGTAGTTTTTCATTTCATCGCTGGTGCTATCATTTAAAAAGATAATAGTAACTGATTTGTTTGGATTGATTTTCAACATATGGTCAGTGGACACTTAAAATCGTATTTAGATCAAAATTTATATCGGTTCCTGCTTTACATATATATGAAAATTTAAATGATGAATATATTTGAGAGTTATCTGCATAAAGGTGGTTTTTACAAGATTACAACTTCTTGATAAATGTGGCAGTAGAGGGTATAGAAAAGTGCGCCTAAAATGCTGCCTTTTGGGTACTCCTGTTTTAACTTTTCTCCAAGTAAAAGAAATGACATGAATCTGAACTTTTTGTAATCTATTATCTAGATAAGCCGATATCAAAATTACTGATGCATTACTGAACCCACAAAAATGTAATATAGCACAGAGTATTTTATGATTGATTGTGTCAAATGCTTTTGAATAATCCAATAGAATTATTCAAAGCATTAATTGTCATCTAAAACCTTTTCTAAAACCAGATTGTTTACGTGAAAAAATAATGTAACGGTGAATTTGATTTTCCATAACTTTTTCTATAATCTTCTATACTTATAATAAAGAAAAGAGAATTGAAACTTTCTATGTTTTTTACCACTTTTATTTGTAACTAACGTTACTGCAGTTTCGTACCATAAGGATATTTTCAAACTTATATAATAAACTAACAATGATTGATTACATTAGCCCTTATGTAACACCAGTGTGGATAATAATAGAGGTACTTAGCTTGATTGAGTACCCGAATTTTGTTTACTAGTTACAATGCGGATATGCTAATTTGAAAACCGGTGAGTAACCTAAATCAATTTGATCATTTAACAGGCTGCACCCGCAATAATTCCAATGATTCCAAATAAATAAGTTTGCAACCCTTCCTTGCATAGTATGAAATTTCAGTATCATTTAGATTCGGAAACTTGTGGTTGCATGCCAAAGAATGGTTTAAAAACGTCGAACCATTTTTACCTAGTCTGAAGGACCTTTCATGATCAGCATACCGTTTTTGGAAATTTCGGCTACATTGTCCCAAAACACTATTACACTAGGGACACTTGTCTCCATCTTGTCCACTTTATTTTTGGCATTGAAAATGGAATCAGATGACCTGGCATGTGGTCTGAATGCCACTTCCACATTGTTTTTTCTGAAGGAACCCGCAATTATCTCTGTTCTTTTACCAAAATATGTTAGAGTTACCCAATTTTTGTTTTCAGATTGTTTGATCCGGGGGTATGTTAATCTGTAAGTGAATTTACGGCTTTGTTTTATGACTAACTTCTGGATTGTATCTACGTAAATTCCAAAGAGATCATCATAGAGTATATTGAATAGGTATATATCTCACAAATTTGGTATATGTTTCTCGTACAAAATGTTGGGTTATGTTTTAACTTAAACATACTTGGTGTTTGTAAAATATTCGTGACTATAGATATTGTCCTTCAACTATAATCCTATGCGGTTATGTTTCGCCAACGTTTAAACATTATGGGTGTTAAAACTGTAGACAATAGCATAGTGACGTCTATTCAGTAATATCAGGTAAACCCAATCCACTGGGGGTCTTTCTTCTTTGTGTTAATATCGGTCATAAATTTCTTGCCATGCCAGGACCAGGTTGAAAATACTGCGATAACCACCTTATGACAGTTATAATTTGTTTTGATACTAGGAATTGTTTCCACTAAAAAGGTGTGAGTTGTTGTTTGTATATAACCTTTAATCTCGGGTGGCGTTATGGAGAAGGAGGAAATAAATATTACGGGGTATATGTTATAAGTTTGTTTGTTTATATGTTTTTTTCGTTAACTAGCTATCGCACGAACGATAAACCTCAGAAGTCGAAACTTGTGCGAGCTAAGGACCAACGAGATCTTACCAAATATTTCAGCACGATACTAAGTAATCCAATAAAAAATAATTCACTTCTTTTGTCACGATATGTGAATTTTATTTTTACACAAAACTTTATTATCTCGATTTGTGTTTCTAGCATATTCGTTGATTCAGACTGTTGTGATAAAGTTTGTGCAAAATTTCACTATACTACTACGTTAAAGACGCTTCATGATCTGGTCACCCTTATGTTAAAACCAAAGAGCTTTAAATTCAAGTTTTGGAAACCACTGCTATTCAACCCAAGCAATCAAAGCGTATAGTAGTTGCCGCTGTAGGTACAGAGGCAAATCAACAGTGCATTGAATTTTGAAACATGTAAATTTCATCCCTTCAAATCCATCTCAAACAAGAACTGAATAAGATGACCAAGATCGAAAACTGTTGGCTTGTGAAACCATGGAACATTTAATTGCCACAACAACCCAACAAACTATATCAAACTATATCAGATTTGTTTCAGTGATGAAGCAAACTTTCTTTTACATCTCAACTGAAGAAACCCAAACACAAAATCCTGAGAAATTAAACGTATGGGCCAGAATTATGGTTGATAATTTAATTTTTTTATCAACGGAAATCTCACTCTGCCACTTTTAGAAGAAGCTGTCACACCTTGTATTGAAGCTGATTGATGGGAAACCTAAACACTTTTATGTTTCTGTAAGAGAATACCTAAATGAAGAATTTCCTGGACTTTGGATTGGGCATAGACAGCATATTCAATGGCCACCTAGGTCCCCCGACCTTCCTCTCCTTGATTTATTCTTCTGGTCTTGTGTGAAGAAGCGGGTTTTATTAGGAAAATCAGCAAGAACTACGAATCACAGATGTGTGCGACATTATAACACCAGAAATTTTAAAAACAAAAAGGCAGAATTTGAAAATTGACTCTATTATTGTCAATAGGTTGGTGACAGTCATTCTGAACATACAATGAAACTCTTTTTTGCAACTAATATTCATTATCAATTTTCTTTATCAATCGCAAACCGGTGACCTTGGAGATCTCTAGTTTGTGCGCAATATTTATTTCTTGAAGGCCTTCAAAATGAGCTACATATCGATGCTATAGAGTTCCATTCAAGATTTTGAGATGCAGCCTCCTGGTGCCGCTCCTGCAGAGGTGAATAAGTTATAAATGCGTAAAGAAGTATATTTCTTTGTACATATTTAATTGTAGGACATATTTATTGTAGTATCTCTATTCATTGATCAAAATTTAACAGGGGAACTGTATTTGAATATGCTGGAAACTACTGTTAACCCCCTCATCACTGAATTCGTCGAAGCGAATCCTAATGAATTCTATATGGATATTTATTGTATTCCAACAAGATGGAGCACCACCACAATACTACAGACAAGTAGGAAACTATTTGGATACTACTTTTCCCGGTCGTTAGTTTGGCCGTCGAGGTCCTACAGAATGACCAGCCCGCTCGCCAGATTTGACACGTTTGGCGTCCAGTCGCCATCTTGAAAGTTTCGTCTGTCAATTTCACTTCAAAATAAAGTATTCATGCATTAATTCCATTATTCCAAATTTCAATTTTTTGAGTTGACTCGTTGAAAAAATAAAAGTGGAGGGGCATTAAATAAATCTGTAAAATGTCTAGAGATAATGATAGCCATGTTCCTACAAATTATTTTTTGTAGGTTTCACAAATAAAATGCATATAGGCGGTACCCGAAATTTAAAAATTTCAAAGACCTTATCACTTTATTTCGCTCTGCTGCAATTTCAATGATTCATATTTTAGTGGGGTCGTTGATTAATTTTGAAATCAAGTCAAAACTTCATTAATAACATTAACAATGACAAAACAATTGTGTGAAGATCTCAGATTATGAATTCATCGTCTAAATATTTAAGAAAAATGTCTGAATTTTTCTAAGAAAAGAAGAAATCCGCATGAAATAGGGAGAAATGAATGGAAGAATTATAGAATTCATTTCTAAATAACTTTTCAATACAAAATATTTTTCTGGCAATGAAAAAAATATTCGTAATGAAATGTTAACTATTTAGCACCACTGCCCGTACTGAGTTTATTCCAATTTTTCATATGGATGCTTCAAAATAGTCAAAAAAATAGTCAAAAAATGGACAACGGCTGATCATATGAGTGTGACCTGTTCTTATTCAATGTTCATCGTAAAAATAGTTTATGATTTCTCAACTGGTACGATATTTTCCACAGGTTTTAAAATGATACATATCAATCGAGTAACAGCTGTAGTCCTCTCGATGTGTTTCGGCATAACAAAATCTAAACACTCCATATGTTAGCTATCAAATGAAATATATTAGTAATTAACATTAATTTTCAAGTCATTTTCATATATTAAATATTTATAATAACTCCCATATTTCTTCCCACCAATCCACTAAACACTAATATGTTTCATCGATACTTTTAGCAACGAATATTTATAAAACAAATCAAGTAACACACGAAAAATTCGTGAGTAAATTCATGAAATGTATATTATTGCTGTGATGCCATCTAATCAGATAATAAACTATGGTGATATATGAACTGACAGAGAAATATCAGATACGTCGAGACAACAATATTGTACGAAATTTGCGAGTGTATAAAAGCAAACAACTAAGTAAAAATTTTGGAAAAATTAAAATGCTCCCTCACAGAAAGTTTCACTGTCATAACATAACTTGGAGACAATCTACAGACCTTGAACACCTAATATTTTAGATGTGATTGGAAATTTTTTCTTACTATTGTCTTCCTTCCCATCAGTTCAGTACCACCAGCTAAATTGACGGATGTAGCCGTTACTACGTGGTTGGAGATCATAATGAAAAGAGAAATGAAAATTTCTATGTTTTTTACCACTTTTATTTGTAACTAACGTTACTGCAGTTTCGTCCTATATGGACATTCTCAAACTTATACAATAAACTCTTTTATTGTATTAGTTTGGAAAAAGTTGTAACATGTTTTCGTAAATAGTACCCCTCAAAGCCGTAGGAACCTGAGCACCACGTTCTTCGGAAAATTTTTGTATTAACTTTGTTGTAATAAGATGACGATACACAACATTTTCACTTTCAGCTTGAGGCAGTCCAAAAATGAAAGGATTGCTGGGTAAAACCTCTGCTTGTCCTCTATAACTCAAAAACAATTTTACAGACGCGTGTACTTCTTTATGAAGCAGTACTGGCACTCCCCTGGCAAGTTCATCTCTAATTATGAATCTCAAATATATGTCCATATATATACGTTCCTAAGAATGGAGTTTTTCATATATTTCAGAATTTTCATCAATCTTCTGGATTGTTTTCAAATCGTCAATTAGTGCCTGTTCTATTTCTCCAGGTCGTCTCCGGTTGAAAACCATTAAAGTTATCAAAATGTACTTTCCTAAGTTTAACCAATCACTAATATTAATTTTTTTCTGAAAAGCTTCATGGTATTTGATTCTTCCTTCAAGAAGAATGACATTGAGCATCTGGATATCAGACATCAATGGCAATACTAGGGTTTTACGTCTTTTCTGCTGTAGCAAGCTTTCAGCAGCAGTTTTATTAACACGAGCAGGAAGAACTGTTTGGAGGAGGAGCAACAGATTTTTGGCTTCTTTTTTCTCTTGCATGTTATTTTCTTTTATACATTCAGACATGTACAACTATTACATATTTCAAAGATGAACCAATTTCTTTTGGCAATGATGGCTTTTTATAATTCCCCGATATGGAATTGTAGTGTCCAATATCATTCAAAACTTTAATGATATCATCAAAATAAAAAGGTTTAAATAATTTCTTTGCTGTTTGTTTTGATTTGCAACAATAATTTTGCCAGTCGTATCATCTTGTTTCTTATCATCGCATAGTGATGTTATTGCCTATACTTTAAGCACATTTCGTTGCCTTATATCAAAATCATTTTATCAAATTTTATGGCATCTCTCACTGGGCCTTCTCTAAATGATGGTCTCACTAGCAATGTTATGAATCTTGTAACTCATTGCCTTTGATTGTTTCAAAACAGTTTGGGAAGTGCCATTCACGACATTATTTGGACAACTATTCTTAAAATAAGAAAGTAATGATGATTTTTTTAATATGATTTTACATCCTTTACAGGCTATGTAATTTTTAGAGTCAAATTTTATTTTATTTCGAGATAGTACATATTTCTCGTTTTCTCTAAATCCACAAAAGTTTCCATCCTGACGAATTTGTGAAAGTAACTGTTTCTTCTTTGGAAATTTTATTGCAAAATGTATATGTAAATAATTTTTTATATAATTGTTACCTTCTGCCAACAACGAGAATTCCGTTACTTCCTCTTCGTTTTCATGCATTGACGTAATCTGTCGCCTAATATTTACAAATATTTGCTTTGTTCATTCGCCTGTAATAAAAGAAAACATTATTCAACATATTACAAAATTGTACCCCAAAATTTTATCATCAGATGATCTCATATGTAAAAATCAGTTAAAAAAAATGGTATATAAAAAATAGAAATCACCTCAATTTCCTTGATTTACTATTTTGAACCACTTGAGTGTCTTTGACATTGTTTTTTGGCTATCAATAGGCATCAAAGGAGGAGGAGAAATGTTAAACGTGGATTAGAATAAGCTCTTCTGTTTGAAAAATGTGATGTGAACTGTCAGGAGCATTCCATTCAAAGTATTTATTTGAAGTAGGTAAATCTATATGCTCATGTATATTTTCTACACTTCTTACTTTTGAAAAATCTGGCAGATTATAAGAAATACGTCTAATTCTTTCAGCAACAGTCTCTGATTGAACCTCTTCGCATGTATCAGTTGATTGCATTGCATCTAAATCTTTTGATACTTGTACATTATGGTTCAAATCAGTTGCTACATATTGTAAAGGCAGGAGAATATCAGGAATTAGTGTTACCTCATCTGTAATCATCTCAGACTGAAACACTTTGTTCACATTAGAAATTTCTGTTAAATTTTATGTGACTTGTACAGATTGATTTTCGTAATCAATTGAGTCAAATTCTGATAACATAATCTTCAAAATATTCTTGGGGATCAATCCTCTATCGTGTCGTCATCTTTTCAAGCGAAGTTTACTACATTTCCGAGTTTCAGTAAAGATTCTTTGTGGCATATTCAAATTAATTAGTTCAATTTGAAAGGCATTAGTATTATGAATTCTTGCAAAGTGGTCCAAGATATCATAATCATCATGAAAACCATCAACGATAACTTCGCATTTTTCTCCATGCCCTGTTATCATATCGACTTGATAGTTGTTTTTTGTGTAATACAATTTTTCTATGTCCAACTTGAACCAAGACAAAAGCCATGATGCAGCAATCAAAGACCGCAATATAACTACTAACGCAAATAAAAACTGCGACTGCAAAAATTTTTTGATGTCTCCAGCTTGTTTCATCATATTTTCAAACTTTATTTAACGATTTTTCTATTACTTTTAAACGTTTAAAAAAATTCACCTTCATTCACAAATGCTTTTTAAGAATGGATCCTACTCACACATTAACCAACTGGTTAGCTACCGTCTGAACAGTAACTAAATACTTATTTTATAAAATTAATTGATTTCTTTAAAACTTGAGAAATTCACTTGTCAAATACTTGAGTAAAGTAGTAAATACCTAATGGTGTAGTTGATTAGAAAAATATTGAAACATAACTGCAACAAGTATTTATCGGATATCTTTTAAAAAACATAACTTTCCAATAAAAAAGATAAAAATTCTTCAATTTCAAAACTTTTTAATGAAATAGTTACAACTGATTATTGAGAAGGGACCCGCCGATAACTTTCCGAGGCTCAACTGTTTTTGACTTTTCTAGACCATACCGAACAATAAACCCCAATACTTATATTGCTTTTCATATTTGGATACTGTCCGGCGAGTACTTTAAAAAATAGGAGATTATATATGGTTCAGAAGATATGCCAACGATATCATAAAGTTGTTCTATTGAACTGTCCCCATTTTCAAGAATCACATTGTCGACAGATTTTATCTTGTTATGACGATATTTTAAAAACGCTTTTTCATTATCAATAATGGTTTTTTTAATGTTGGGTGAACAAAAACATTTTTTCTTAAGTTTTCAAATCAAATACTACTTTTTTGCTCGTGTGAACTACTATTGAAGAATTATTTTCACTCTGTATATTGAATAATAATTTGAAAGATTCCTATGCATTGATCTCTAATACTCCACCACAAACTTCTGATGGAAGTTCTGACGTACCAGCCTGTAGATGTACAGAGTGGGCCAAATTGGATACCTTCAAAGGGAAACTCCTGTTTTCAAACTAGATAGATGAAATGGCTGAAATAGATGATGGCTGAAATAGATGATGGCTGTGCCAAATTTTATGACAAACTTAATGGTGAAAACTGCATATTGATATAAAAATAAATTAAAAATATTTATTTTCCATAAGACAATAAATTGAATTGGAATAGTCAAGGAAGGCCAGAGCTTGAAAAAGGTGTCGTGTAAAACTTACTTCTTAAAAAGAATGTATATATAACATGGTATACAATATTTTGGTAAATATAAATATATCATCGTTTCTGAGTTACAACATGTTTTTCAAAAAATGTGAATTTTCGAAAAGTTGCTTAAACATTTTTCCAGTCAGAAATTTGTTTCATGAAAACACCTCCAAAACACTTTTTTATGTAGAATTCAATGGTGTTATCAACTTAATTTTTCAAATATGATATCAATAGCTATCGGTTTTCATCTATCTAGTTTGAAAACCGGAGTTTCCCTTTAAAATTGTTCATTTTGGCCCACCCTGTACGAAGCAGACACCATATCAATTTCCCATTCAACGTATTGAATATACTATAGGCACAGTATACTTATATACAGTAGTTACTTAGCGTCGGTTCCTTTGATGTTGGTGTCCAGGAGTTTCAATTTTTACAATGCTGACGTATTTGAGACTAATGACATTTCTCCCTACCACAATCTCAACCAAAGCGTCTAAACATACCAACTATTCATATAAACTGCTCAAAAAAATACAGTCGATGAAAACCATGTTGGGATCAGATAAAATTGTACAAATGATAATTATGCATTTGTGTAATATTCAAGTAACCCAGATCATTTGGACAATGATGAACTATGTTTCAAGTAGATTTTAAAAATTCATGGGATCGGCAGATGTTCA
>WOGO01005263.1:0-12569 GCA_015342085.1 Leptinotarsa defecta | reverse complement strand
GTTTCGTTCCGCCACCTGAGACAGATTCTGCCGCTCAAATATTTGAAGCGAGGCGGTTTCATAAGATACTCCTCTCTTGAGGAGATTACTCAGCCGTTTCCTTGCTGCATCACTGAACCTCTTTCCAGATTCAGTTTTTGTATCAGGGGTAGGAGAGTTGAGAAGCCCTCGCTCCTGATCTAAACTTACAGGGAGGTCAGTTGGAGTCATAAGCTCCTCATCCATCTCCTTTGTAGATTCGACGTCAGAAGAAAAATTTAATTTTACTTTGTCCATAAAAGTCCCACGACTAGCTAGGAAAAGAAGGTCAATCACGGTAGAGCCCCGCATTACCGTGACAAGGCGATGAAGAAACGTTTACATTATTTGACGTTTCAATTCAAAAACAGATTTCCAAACACCTGGCCTCAAAATATAGCTTTTAAGAGGTATTGAAAATTGTCAAAACATTGAAAGTGGTTAATGATACGGCTGAGCGTGGTGTTGAATTGATAACAGACTTTAACAAATTTCTGACAAAACAAGAAGACCAAAAGCAATATGTCCTGCAAATTGCAAGCAAATGCCGAGTATCATATCCTTATTTTTTAAAAGCTACTTCAAAAAAAGCTCTAGAATAGATTAGAGCTCTAGAATAGATTATATAATTATGTAAAATCATCAACTCATGTAGGTACTACGCCTATATATTTTCTGTGTCTGTTTTGTATGTACTATATATCTGATTTTTATATTTTAAAATACAAAATGTCATTAAACTTATCAGTATTACTTGTTTTTCTACTTTCCACTCAAAAATATACCAAAAAAAGCTAAGTGATTATTATGTATGGAATATAAATTTCGAAGAATAACATTAGCTTTATTTTGAGGTTTTAAGTGTGTCTTCATTATCTACCGTTCTGGAGTAATGGCTCCATATGTCAACGTTTTGGCCAAAAAATTGGATTTCTTCAAACTTTGAGCGATGCGCGGCACGGGTTAATGTTGTTTAATCGAGTTAAAATTATTACTACTTCAATATCGGGAAAGGGGAATTGTAGACGAACAAAATTCCGACATTTTTTCCCCTCTATGAGAGCCGGTCACGCTAAATATACATCATAAATGACTACTCACATATAAATGCAGTTTTCAGTATGAATTTGTTGTATTGTGTGCGAAGGTCCATGACAGAAAAAAATCTGTAAGTTATTTTCAGATACACATATTGTTCAATCTCCTCCTTCATGAATTTCAAAAAAGGAAACTTTTGTGATTTTCCATTCGAATTAATTCTTTCATTTTATTAATGTAATATATAGGTATGGACAATGCTTACTTACAAAATCCTACTTACTCACTTAGGCACATCGCGAACTTGTGAATTCTAAAATAATCAGTTGTTATAATCATAGGTTTGACTTTAAAAATCATGAGTAAACGAACCGTGTTCCAGAAATAGTATATGATGAACATATATTAACAATATAGACGTATACTGCGAAGAAGTCATGGTACAATTGATGGCAATCTATGTGAAAGTGATATGGAAATATAGATTCATTCAGAAAAACACTTCAAATATTCCATATAACATATTAACGATGAGGAGCTTTCGAAAAATATCATTCAATGGTTAGATAAAACTTTTCATCGACCTTTTTTGGGTATGTCTCCTTCCACATTCTACAATCTGGAAAATATGAAAATTGTAATGGGCAACTTCATACAAGTGTAGAAAGAGCTTTTCAGGTTACTGCGTATTTGAAAGTATTTTTCACGAAGAAAAATGTTTATTTATCAGTAACTTTGTTCAATAATATTTTCTATCGAAAAAAGAGCTGCAAAATTATACAACTTATTCAACTTGACGTTTCGGAGGCCAAAATCTGCCTCCGTCTTCAGAAACGAACAAAATGTATGTCTACACACATCTTTGCTAATTATTTTCACTCCTCAACTCCTTCGACAGATGTCGATGGAGTTGAGAAATGTGAATTGTTGTCCATTGAAATGTGAATTATCTCCTATATTCTGTTAAGGATTCAACCATACTCATACCTCCTAATTGATTCATAACTCTAACAAAGCTCTTGAAAACCAATACATTATGATAGTTTTTCAAATCAACCAGGACGGATAACTTGAATCCATTCGGTGATTTTACACAGCAGAGAAATACCAGAAATTAAGTCATGTTTTCAGATGTTCAATCAGCACAAGAAGAAGTACTTTACCTATTGTGAATGCTTTTCTCACTCGATATACCAGTTTAGTTCATTTTGAATCTTCAAACAGAATAAGAATACTATCTGTTCTATCGCTATTCCATAATATTCCATTTCCATATAGGTTAATTTGTTTATCTTTCGATAGAGGTTAGCTGAAGGATCCAACCCTGATAAATTTTTGAAATTTGCCAGAAAGGACGTCATTTATCTCCAGTATTCTCAACTTTGATGAACTGTCACTAATGTCCCTATTCTATCCTCCAGAATCCATCTCTGTAGACTTATCAAAGTGGAACATGTGGTTTTAATTTTCTCGATTTAAAGAGGATTTTCCGAGTGTGAAAATTTAAAGTAGTCGTAAAACTATCAAAACAATTGTCATAAGTCAATGTTTTTTTTATTTTTCAGCTCTTTTTGCGATAGGCAAAATTTTTGAGTAGGACATTTTTTTAATGAAAAATACGATAAAAATTGATTTTCCTTCACAAACAACACTTTCGTTCAATATTGAGATACAATGTAATTGGTTCACCATGGTGATTCAAAATATCAATAACTATTCCATATAAATAATACATCCTTCAATTATTTATGATGAACATTTTCAAAAACAAAACCAGACACTTCAGTTTTGAATCTGTTTTTCAGGTAACTAGCTGTCGCCTTTCCCGAAAGACAACTTTCAAAAGTTGAAACTCTTGCTGGCTGAGGATTAACGAAGTTTTACCTCTCAAAGTGCGATTCTCAGCAGGAATACAAGAACAATGAGATATTCAGAGCTGAAATTGAAAATGTATCGTAATTTCTATGTTACAAAAACTCAAAAGCTTTCATATTGAATGATTGAGACATTATTCATATATACTCTCACTTGCATTGAATAATCCTATCGTAACCAGAGTCTAGGAATAAAGTATTCATGATCCAATAACAAATTTTAATCAAGGTCCTAACTACTCTTAATATGATTTCGATATTTTGTTGCAATCCTCAATTGTATTCATTGGATGCTCAAACACTCCTAAAATGGACAATTGTCCGAATGTCAAATTTGATCTAGATTCGCCGCTAAGTGTGCTCAAAGTTGTTTCCAATTTTTATTTGTAATTAGAACACAATTAAAGCTAAGTAATTATTCGCTCTACCAAGACGACAACAATAGACAAAGGGCCGTTTCATCATGCCAAAAAGAAATGACATAATTTTCAATGTTGTAATAGATATAAATCATTATTTTGTAATTTTCAAAATACAGTCTATCGACGACACCAACATTTGTTTGAAGGTGTTTGACAATGTTTCGTGGTGTATTTCATCAGTTAAAACTTCCATTGTCTAATATAATATAAATTGATTTGAAATCCCTGAAAGAACATACAAGCAACAATCAAAAAAATAGGAAATTGAAATATTAATACAAGCTGAAAATTAAAACATAAACGAATATTATTAAATAAAAAAATTAAAAATAGAAATTGAAAGATTCCAAACTAAGTTACGTCACGAGGTTTCGGTTGTTATTACTCGAAGACGATTGTGGATACTAACAATCGAAACGTCGTGACTTAACTTGGTTTGGAATCTTTTAATTTTTGCTTTTCATTTTGTGTTTAATGATATTTTGAATTTTTTTCAGCTTGTATTGATATTTCAATTTTTAAATTTTTTTGGTTGCTGCTTGTATGATATTTTTTTGTAATTTCAGGTTTTTGTTTAATGAAATTGAAATTTTTTGGTTATTTTTTTTAATTTTTTCACAGATTCTTCCAGGAATTTCAAATCAATTTAAATTATATTAGACAATGGAAGTCTGTACTGATGAAACGAAATCAACATTTGTTAGTGTTCTAGAACATTCCACAGCTTCCGATACTGTTCTTGAATGTTTCGCAATGACTCAACAGTTTCCAGTATATTCTGAACGGTTTCAAAATACTTTCAAATATTCACAAATATTCTGAGATAATCTAGAAATTCAAAAAGCAAAAATTTCAGCTCATTCTTGAATATGGCATAGATGGTTGCTAAACCATATAACTCCTTCATTGTTCCACAATGACCTGAAAACTTTCCGAACATTCCAGATCATTCCAGAATATTCCTCAACTTCCAAGTATTCTTGTCTGTCCTGGATTCTCCTCCTAAGATTTTCTATAAGGCAAAAATTTTAGCTATTACATGTTGAACAGTACCCCTTTTTGATAAAAAAGGGAACGGGAAGATATCGAATTACCATTGAAGTCGTCTCGCTTGTTTATTCCACAATAATATGGAATGTTTCAGAATGTTCCGCACTCGCCTGGATTGTTATGAAAAATTATGAAATACTCCAGAATTATATATGGAGTAAAACTTTCAGCTGTTAGATATACATTCGAAAGAACGCCTCTAGTACAGAAGATAGAGAGTATCACATCATACAACTACCTTAATTGTTCTATAATGATCTGGAATGTTCCAGGCTCTTCCCGAAATATATAGGTGAATCTCGAGCGTTCAACTGCATTTCAAAATACTCCAGAATGCACCGGGATGCCGTAAAATGCTCTTGAATATTCTAGACCTTTCCAGAAGGCAAAATTCCAGCACTTATATCTCTAACAAAAGCCTGCCTTTCAGATGAAATCATGAACCTTCTCCATGGACTAGTTGATGTGATACTGTAATTGAAAAATGGGCATTTGCCGTACGAGCAGAAATATGAATTTGAAATATCACATAATATTTTTTGGGATATAAAGTTTTTGGTTTTCTATTACTCCATCTTGGTACAAAAAAAGAAATGAGGGAATCTTTCAATGAAAGGAAGGAAGTAATCAATTTGAAAAATAAGTAACTCTATACATGGATGTGTAGGTCATGCAAAGAAGTAACTTTCAGACACAAATTGAAAGAAAGTCCTCCTGAAACAGCTACTTTCATATAAACATTGAATTACACGAAAGAAAAAAGAAAAAAAAATATTTCGAAACATACTTCTATATGAACACTGAATTATACAGAAGATACATTTTTCTACTCAGTGTCTGAAAGTTACTTCTTTGCATGATCTACACATCCATGTATAGAGTTACTCATTTTTCAAATTGATTACTTCCTTCCTTTCTTTGGAAGATTCCCTCATTCCTTTTCTTGTATCAAGATGGAGTAGTAGAAAGCCAAAAACTTTCTTTCCCAAAAATGAATCACTCCTAAAAATATAACCCCTTCAATTCACATCACATAATAGTTGCGATATTATCGCATAATATATCTGGAATATTAAGATTCCGTCACAAAAGAGGTTTCAATGGCCGAATCCAGTGATTTTCAATCGAATAGAATGAAACCAATAAAATATCACTGTGAAGTTTCCATTATAGAGCTATTATAAAACTCTGTCAATAAAGTTATTTCCAACTTTTCAAATCGTACCGCTTGAAGCCAAACAAAATTAATGAAAACTCATACTTTTCATAGCTCCAACTCTCGAGTTTGAGTGATTGAAAAACTTTTGTGTTTAATTTTTTAATTGATCATGTTTGTTCATGTTCCTCATGAGTGCTTCTTCTCTGATCAAATAAACAAAAAGTTATGAATCCAGCGAAACCTCAATGGACATATTTAATTCACAAACTATCAATTAACCATTGATATTTTCATACCGTTAAATATAGAAACGTTCTTATATATAAAACTATAAATCTAGGATAAATGATAAAAAAATTATTTCTACTCATCGTTTTCATACACGATTACATCATCTGGAACTCTAAACACCGGATTTAACATGCACATAGATTTTGAATATTATGTTAGTTCATGGAAAAGATGATATTATTAAAGTAAACATGATCATAAAAAAATATTACGGATCAAAATGATAGTGCAAAATGCATTTTCTACGATCAGAAGCTATGAAACTATCAGTTATTGAATCTCATTTTGGTGATAAAATTCAAGTTATTCTGTAGTTTTTTTCTTCAATCTTTTCAATCAGGGTTTTTCGCTGAATCTGACTGAAATCATCAGGAATTACTGTTGACCATTTTCCGTAAAAGCATCTTTGGATGTGCATAATATTACGATAAAATCTTTTCTCACGCTCATACGGCAATGAGATATTCTAGAAAGAAATCTACGTGCAACTCAAAAAAATGATATTTGAGTGACATATTTCATCCTAAAGCTTTTTAAGCAGAAAGAAGTTCTCGAAAGATTTGTCGGCAGTTGCCAGCTTTTCTATTCTCAACGAAATCATGACAGAATTCTGTAAAAGCCGCCAAAATCTTTTTTTCTCATTTATTTGACTTTGAATTGAAAGCTTCATCTGTCATGAGCTGTCGTATTCGCTGACACACAAAATTTTCTTCTCAATGTTTTGTATACATTTTTATGTGTCTGAACTTTATCTGAACTGGTGTCACTTGGCACTAGAAGTTCTTGAGATACATTTTCAAGTACTGCTGTCAAGATTTTTCTTTGTGGCCAAGTGTTCATATCTTGCGCGATTATCCGATTCACATAGAAAACAGCAATACTGTTTCATAAAAGCCTCCATATATCAGATTTTTCTGGGAAACGCAGTTCTTGAAAAAGACCTGCAGAATTATTACAAAATACTAAATCACCTTTGGGAAAATGACTCGTGAAATCGTCTTGTCTCATGCAAAAATATGAGACTCTCGTTCTTCTATCTAACAAATTCCACTATTTTGATATTGACCTGAGTCTCTAACTAGATCATTTGAATGAAGTGTTTTGATAGAGTGAATGAGGATGAAGATATTTATGTAGAAATAAAACTAGATTGGGGCTTTCGCCCGGAAATATTGTCATTTTTCATCATCTCGTGTTTCATAGGAAGTACCGGAGGTAAAGTGCCTTCGCTTACGAGGAACTTGGGTTCGCAAATATAATTTTTTTTCGAGAATACTCGTGTTGATGCCATGCAGAAGTGACAGTCATTTTCGTGAGTCTTAGATTTGCTCTGTATCATTGGCATAGTGAACGGCATACATTTATGACTTCTTTCAAGTCAACCTCTCTTCTTCAACAACTGTTACAGAAAATTTTTGGCATCCAACTTATTGCATTTTTCTGTGTTTCGAGAGTAAATTCAACAGAAATGTAGCAAAAATAGTTCGTAGAATTCTTATAAGTTCGCGGCATTTCATAACCTGAAATTGAATGAAATTAAATTGTTTCCGGAACAATTTCATATATAATATGAACTAATCGAAATATGAGATATATAATGTGAACTAGTGTCAAGTCACAGCGAATACTGCGCAAGCGCATATTAACTACAATAAAAATCACTTTCGGTACTTTCATACCACAAAATTTGGACGTGTCGAAAAAAATCGACTCACGAAAGCAAATTCGAAGCATTAAAATATTCAAATTCATGCTGCGATTTTTGAGAAGGATTTCCTTGCAGACTAATGAAACCCTAAAATGATCCGGTAGCTCAAACTATAAACTCAGTTTTTTTCGTCTCGTAGTAGAAAAATATATGATAATTGAAGATGGATACTGTAGATTAACGACAAAATATACTTTTGGAAATTTGCACTTTATGCAAACCAAAGCGGAGGCACTATGTCCGAACTCGAGATCACTAAAACTTTAGTAATGTTCATTTCCTGATGATGACAATTTGGTCAAGAAAACGCGCGATGAGAGGTAGTGCTTCATCTCCGGTATGAGAGAGATATTTCTTTCAGATTCATTTCACGCCAGTGGTTCAATGCAACCTTTCAAGTTATCCACAAGACTCATTCTGATATTTTCAGTACATGAAAAAATGATGTCATTATATAAGGTATAAAAATTAAATATACCTAATATATGTTTGTTTGGAGGTGGTTGATAATATTTCATGGTGAATTTAACTAGATTGGACTTCCATTGTCTAATGTGATATAAAATGATTTGTAATGTCTGAAAGAATCAATAAAATAGCTGAATGCAAGATTCCTTGGTAAATTGGTGGTGGTTGGTTTCGTAATTTCGATACTATTTCATGTGGATTGGTTTGGATATATTTTTCACTTGATGTCGGTCGCCTTTACCTTCACGACTAGAAATGGTAGTTCGTTGCAGATCTTCGTCTCCAAAAAATGCAATGAAATCCTCAATTGGTGAATTTTAAGTGAACAGTTCACAATGCGTTTTCATGATATATTCCAAAATACAAAAAATGTTCATAGTTGAACATATTATTATTAAAAGTTGATGGGATCATGAGGAGATATCTCTAATATTTTGACCAACATTATCAGAAAGGGTCATTTTAGCTAAGCGACCCTAACGATGAAATCATCTTGGTCGTTTACGATTTTATCGATAAATGAAGAATCTTTCTCATTAGGAAATTTCACATCATTTGAACTGAATCAAACAAATAGTTCGAAAATGTGAAGAAATTTGACTTATGCTTGATGGCGTCAAAACCTCCACTGTGAGCCCCTACATTCTGATATTAATGATATTGCTGCATGTAATGAGATTATAAATATCCAGAATTTCATGGAAATTCAGTATTCAGTGTTCATTAATATCAATGATCTCTAGCAATATTGTTTAAATTGAAAGGGCCATACAGGGTGTTTCAAATTTGATCCTTACCATTGGGATCTCGGAAAATATGAGAGATACGAAGATGGTTAAGTCGGGGCAAAGTTGTGCATTCACATGGCTAACAATATGCCGTTGAGAAAATTCTAAAATTTTGAGTATATCCGGAGATATCAGGAAAAAACAGAAATTTCGGAAAATAGTTTTTATTTTTTTCTGGCTTTATTTTTCGAAGTATTCGAAAATGTATTGCACTTCCACAGTGCCACTTCTTCCGTGCTACATAATGGTGTTTTCAGACTTGCAGATTTTCGAAATTTATGTGTTATGCCGAAACACTGAATTTACAGTCTTTTGAATATTTGAATCAATTCCATAACAAATTTTCAGAATACAATTTGAATCGTGTAAAGTGTTTTTGTATAATTCAGTGTTCATATACAAGTATTTCTTTCGAAAGTATTATTCTTTCGTGTAATTCAATGTTTATATGAAAGTAACTGTTTCGAACGACCTTTTTTCAGTTTCTGTCTAAATGTTATTCCTTTGCATGATCTACACATTTTTATATATAGTTGAAATTTTTGAATTGACTGGAGAAGTAGAAAGTCAAAAACTTTTTGTGTCAACTTATATTTTCATGTGTATGTATCTCTCCTCGATACAATCTTCAAAATTGTTTTTAATTTGAATAGTGTTTTCGTCAAGATATGGTTCAAAGTTCTGGAAAAAGTTTTCTTGGAATCCTGTATATCTTTGAAATTGCTCGCTCCACGAAAAAAGTTCAAATGATGAAAACTGCTCCAAATTCAAAAACAATATTATCAATAGTGCCATCGAGAAAATCATCAGAGGTATTGCTCCAGCTCGAAAATTTTAAATTGACTAATGTCAAGTTGAGTCATCATCTTGTTACCTCAGTACCGTTTGCAGAATTGAAATATATTGTCTGGTCCTCTAGATATCCAATCTGGGAGTTTTAAAAGGAATATAGTTTTCCAAGATGCTTTAATTTGAATTCTGGCAATTGGCAAAACCAAGCATAAATTTACTAAAATGAAATACACAGTTTATTATTCTCTAGGCAAAATTGGTGATTTCATCATTGATATAGATCGTTCTGAAATCTATTAGGAATCTGTTGGAAGTGTGTTGATTTACTCAAAATCATTAACATCAGTAAGAGGCAAAATGTCTACTTTTATTAATTTCTCACGAAAAATAACGAATTTACTCATTTATACTACGTAAAGTCAAATTTTATATTAGATTTTCGTAGAAACGTTATAGAAATTGAACATACTGTCATATTCAACATGTCTGCTGCGATAACTGAAGAAGTTCAATGTTGTGTAAAACATTCAGTTTATGTGAACTTCTTGATAAGCGTATTCTTGAGGAAATTGATATATTGAACTTACTCGGTAAATCTCAAATCTTGATTATTTTTGATATACTACAACGCAGTTTACATTTCAGAAATCTTTCATTGGAGAGTTATAACAATTGTTATAAGGGTGCGAACATCGAAAAAAATCTATATTCACCTCTTTTGGTATCATTACTAAAAATATTTTTGAGTTCAAAACATTTTCACTGAGTTATGAGCAGCAATGAAGATAAGGGTACTGAAATGAAAAAAAATCTATAAGTACTCCTTGTGGTATCATTTATAAATATATTTTTGGGTTTACAACACTAACCGATCATAGAGAATTGAAAAGAAAATTAAAAAAGCTTCTTCACAAATAAATTCTACATAAAACTCATAAAAACCACTGTATACACAATCTAACACAGTTTACAAATTAAACTGTGGCAACTGCCCAAAATTTTATGTTGGCTAAGCCAGACGTTATATCAAAACGCCAGTTTTGGTACACATGCAAGATTCTAAAAAAACTTAATATCAAGAACCTGACAGCCTGAAATATTTTTGAAAAAATTATTCATATCTTCAAACACGATAGTATCAACACTAGAAGAGATGTCGATGGCCTCAATCATGCACTTAATCAGCAAAATTACGAAATGATTCCTTTATTCTATTCCAGTTATTTATTATCTCAATAAAAACAGGTGCAACGTTATCAAAATTATGAATAAAATGATTCATTTGTGGCATGTCATTCTGTTATTTTGGTCTCAAACATTTTGATTGCTACAGCATTTTCAATTTTTTATTGGTAGGATGATTTTCAAAATCATTTATAGTTTCAATATGGAGAAACTTCTTTTCAGTGAGTAATTTTATTAAAACTTCATTATTACTTTCAACAACATCAAAAGACGACAACATTTATGAAGTCTATAGCATTTATGTTTCATAAAATTCATTGTTGCTGAACCCTGAAGAAGACTTCAATTAAATTAGAATCGGTGACAGGATAATAATTGTTTTCATAAGATTTGATGATGATACCCAACAAACCTTCCAGAAAAACAATCTTCCATATAATTCTAATTCCTAACAATATGAAGCTGCGTCACTTGAGTTTTATTTAGCACCTCTATGAATGAAATGCTGAAATTCATTGGATATCTTCTTCACTTCTTCATAAAGACTGTCGTTGGTGGAGAATTTTTGACAAAATATGTAACTTGGTGAAGTGATCACGTCAGAGATATTTAATTCATCTTTGTTATGAGAAGAAAACCACTAGTCATTCCAGCTCAAATGATGCTGAGGGATCTGGCAAAAGTCTAGCGAATGAATAATGAACTAAAATTGTCGATATTCAATGGAAAATTGAAAATAAAAACAAATTTCTTTCTGTTTCAACATAATTTCAGAAACATGAACTCTCTCTGAAAAAAAAAGTTATTATTGTGTATTTTAAGAAAAGCTGATTCAAAGCTGGTGTACAAAAAATAACTCCTTATTGATTATCTCCAAAAAGCTAATTTTTTCTCAGGAAGCACATTTTCATGACTGAAGCAAACTTGGATTACAGTTTCAATTTTTCAGTATTCCAAATCATTTCAAATATTCCATCATTTTTATAGAGATTATGAAAACTCATGGGACTATATGATAGAGGAATGAGATGTAACAGTCGTTACATTCACAATACTGACAATTAATCTCACTGAAACGATGATTGCAACCTGGCTATGGTAACTGATAACACAATAATGTGGATTTGAATCGCTAGAGATTAAAACCAGTTCTCCAGATGAAAGAGTTCTTAAACAGTGGAGTTCGAGGTGTACTGAGTTGAACCTCAAACGATGAGCAGCCACAATCGCGTATTTTTGATATGTACTGCTCTTGGTGGAAACAAATGTGCCAAGTCACTTGAAAATCATAGCAAAAACTTAAACGTGTTCTGTGGCTTCAGAAGTACTCCTGCTGGTACCGCAGGAACGGGTTATAATGAAATGGAAACTATTCAATCAAATACTCGATCAGTATGCAAAAGCCACATATTTCTGAAGTTTGACGCGCAATTATTTGGGAAGGTATGGTAGGGACGTTACGTTCTCTCCGCACTGTCCTAGGGGACTGCGCACACTAGATTGGTCAGTAGATATGGAATAGCAGATTACATCCGGTTCTGGGCGTCTCTCCACCACTATGACGAATTTAATTGCTTTTTTTTGTTGTTTAGTGAAGTCAAGGCGATGTGGCCTTGAAGTGTCTGGTGCATGGATCGTTCAGAATTTTTTTCATATGAGATTTTGTGTGTGTGTGAGACATAGTGACGTAATTACATTTGATTGGTGTGTGTGTGTGTGTGTGTGTGTGTGTGTGTGTACCTGTCGCGCAATAGTTGTGTGGCCACATGCCGTCTA
>WOGO01005262.1:0-12570 GCA_015342085.1 Leptinotarsa defecta | reverse complement strand
GATAATACCAATTGAAAAATATTAGAAATACGAACTAAGCTAATGACTTGAAGGTATGTGCGTAATTTTGAACATTTTTTTTCTACGAATATGATTTCATCGAAATAATGTGTACAAGACTCAATTCATCAGAGGGGTTATATTTTCAGGATAGATTCATTTTTATGAAAGAAAGGTCTTAGTTTTCTATTTCTCCATCTTATACAAAAAAAGTGGTTTTCAACGTGGTTTTTTCCGGTAGGCTCATTCTACGGATCTTCTGTGTTTCTGTTAAATTTAAAACTATTGAATAATAAAAGATATTGGCAAGTGTTGAAAATGGTAGAAGCGGTGTGAATTTAAAAAAACAATAGGTCTGATCCATAATGCTCTACTTCTGTCTCCTATTCTTCTTGTTTTTCTTCTTCTCCTTGTTCTCCTTTTTTGTCCTGGGTGCAAGTAAATTGCCTCAATAGTGATGCATCGCATGTCTCCTCGTTGATATCAAACGAATCTTCAACTGTTGGTGAATCAACATTGGAGCCGAACCGGCCTTGACAGCTTGTACATGTTACAAAACAAAACAGTAGTCCAACTTTTTTGCAACCACATTTACCACTACATCCCTTGTTAGAGTTGCAAAAAATTGTTTTTAGCAGTTTTTTCGGCGCAGGTGAGAGTAAAGTCTGAACTAATTCTGATGTATTGTCGACATCCAACCCCTGTCTTTTTTGGGTCTAGCTGATAACCAAGCCACACTTGAACTTGATAATATACCCGTGAAAGATTTTGATGAGCAGCTTCTGAGGTTGAAGGAAAACATTTCGAATATTTTGAACAAAACGTGCATATCGAAAGATATGTAAGCACGTAGTTTTTTCAGGAGCTCCTCCTGGTACACAGTAGCGATATTTTTGGTGTCATAAACTGTAATTTTCACAGCATTAAGATTTTTTCTCAAGGAGGTCAAGGAGTTGGTTTATGAATAAATGCATTGGAGAGTCAAGTTGAACCCTGCTGATGGCATGTTTTTTTAAAAAGCTCTTCACTTCTGATCCATTCATCCAGTCAAAGAAGGGCAACAATATTTATCAGCCACAATACAAGCCAAAATGATACATAATCAACAGAAGAGATGAGAATTTGGAGGAAAAGATTTACATGGATAATGCTGGCATGAACGTTCATAGCAAATTCTAACACTGTTGCCGATGGTTTCGTAACTCATAAAAATAATAACAATTCTTTATATAGTTTTGTTGTTGTTGCAACCACACTCTACATGCAAATCACAAAGCGAAGAATTGTTTATCATGCGTTGTGAATGATGAGTTTATTAGTTCAGTCAGTAAGATAATACCAATTGAAAAATATTAGAAATACGAACTAAGCTAATGACTAGGGTATGTGCAGGTATGTGCAGAATTTTGAACATTTTTTTTCTACGAATATGATTTCATCGAAATAATGTGTACAAGACTCAATTCATCAGAGGTGTTATATTTTCAGGATAGATTCATTTTTAGGAAAGAAAGGTCTTAGTTTTCTATTTCTCCATCTTATACAGAAAAAGTGAGAATCTTATGAAAAAAATAACTCAATACAATTTGAACAAGATTCCTAAGGCTGGGATTTATTTAAATAAGCGAAGTGAAGAATACGCAAGTGTCTTATTCCGAAACATCAAATGTCCACCAGTTCCTTGTAAGTCAAAATTTATCTCCCACAAGGATTTATTATGTCTCACACCTATTCAAACTCGACCAAATAAACCAAGCTTCTTGACGAAGGCGACTAGTTTATATGGTGAGTGATCTTTCAGGTCAGATGGTAGAAGTGTGGTTCTACCAAACTCTGAGAACCTGATTTAGTCCGCGGCGGGACAGGCACAAAGTATGTGATCTGCTGTTTCATCATTTTCCGGAGGCGACACATACAGTCTTCCAAGAGTCCGACTCTCTGCATGTGTAAGGATGCCTGTCAGACATCGTAGTTCATCCCTACTGTAGTCCAATGACTATTTGGTTTTAAGCTTCGAAGGGTGAATGAACGCCTTGGAGTGAGCCAATCCTGAAAGATTTTGCCAGAAGTTTTTTAATCTCCTTGCCAGCCAGGTGTTCAATATTTGTTAAGCAAAACCTGAAGCAATGTCAATGACAGGTTCTGGTCTGATGAAGCTACTTGCAGCACCCTCGTTTACAAGAAAGTTAGCAGCCTCATTGCTATCCAGGCCAGTAAGGCCAGGAATTCAGACCAGAGAAAATTTGTTAAGTCTTCCTATTGATGAGAGTCGTTTTTGGCAATTTGATGCCTACTTAGACGTTGCTCGGTAGGACCGAAGAGCTTCCAATGCCGCTTAACTGTCCAAAAAAAATTTATTGACTTGTGCGTGACACTGGATCCTAGCAATCTCTCCACAAAAAATTCAATAGCATAGATTTCTGTTTGAAATACAGTCGCATAGGTCCCTATATAGGCAGGTTGATACCTCTGTCCTGCGTCTGCGACTGAAAACACCTGCACCAGAACAGGATAGTGTTTTTGATCCATCTGTGAACCAACAACTATCTGTTCTTGAAATTTCCTTCTCCCGGAGGATCCAATCTTCTCTAATCGGTAAAATTACTGTATAAGGCAGTTTGTAGATGACAGTTGAAAGCATAATGTTAGAGGGCATTCCCATAATGCTGTCACTTTCAGTGTCAGCCAGACGTCTAGTGTACTCTGCATTAGATTGCTTTATCCATTTGGCGATATGCACAAGTCTATATGCAGTCTATCTAGCCTCTCTCTCCAAAAAAATGTAGAGAAGTGATAGATATAGAAGTATCTTCATGGCCGCTGATTGTGTGGTACTAATGGCACCACAGATAGCCAGACAATTCTGTCTCTGTATTCCAGGGAGTTTCGTGTGAGCTATTTTCTGTAAAGTCTCAGGCTACCAGACAATTGACCCATAAGTGATCATTGGTCTGACAATCATCACATATATCTAATGTATTTGTTTGCGACCTGAACCCAAGTTTTACCACAAATCCTTCGACATGTCCATAGGGACAGTCTGTATTTCCATAAAACCTAAATGAGTATTCCAGGTGGATTTTCATCAAGGACAATGCTAAGATATTTTACCTCCTTTTCGAATGGAATGACTCACCATTGAGTTAAACATTATCCTTCTGGTGATGGGGATTATCACAGTTTTGCTGGAGTTGCCAGACATCTTTTCCCTCTGGCATCAACTGTGAACCACGTCTATTGTACTTTGGAGGATGTTACACGCTACCCTTCCCGACGTCAACCTTGCTAAGATGACAAGGTCATCTGCATAACCTTGCAGATCTACTTCTCTTCCAACGAAGGCATCAAGCAGACTATCCATCAGGAGCGACCACAGAAGGAAAGATAGTACCCCACTTTGAGGGCACCCCTGGTGACCCTGAACCTATTGGCCTCGTAGTCGTAGTTGCAGTTCTGTTTACCAGCATGGCATAGATCCTTCCAGTTATGATCGACTCTATGCCTTTTCCAGTCAGGGCTGACCCGAAAGATTCAGGCAGTGCATTGTTAAATACTCCTCCAAAATCAAGAGCGAGAGTACTGCGAGTATTTCTTCTTAACTTCTGACAATGAAAGCAGCCCTCTATGATGGCTTCATGGCCTAAATTATACTTGAAAAATTATTTCTTTCAAGCTCATTTGATTTGCATGTAGAGTGTGGTTGCAACAACAACAAAACTATATAAAGAATTGTTATTATTCTTATGAGTTACGAAACCATCGGCAACAGTGTTAGAATTTGCTATGAACGTCCATGCCAGCATTATCCATGTGAAACTTTTCCTTCAAATTCTCATCTCTACTGTTGATTATGTATCATTTTGGCATGTATTGTGACTGATAAATATTGTTGCCCTTCTTTGACTGGGTGAATAGATCAGAAGTGAAGAGCTTGTTAAAAAAACCTGCCATCAGCAGGGTTCAACTTGACTCTCCAATGCTTATATTCATAGACCAACTCATTGACCTCCTTGAGAAAAAATCTTAATGCTGTGAAAATAACAGTTTATGACACCAAGAATATCGCTACTGTGTACCAGGTTCTCCTCACCGATAAAGTCGGTGGTAATTTTTTCTGAGAAAAATGAAGAAATTGTCTTGATTCGAAAAATCAACATAAAGACACTTTGAATGCATTTCTGATACTTTTACACTCGTCATTTTTTTTAAAGTCTGTAAGAAAAACTGAATGCATTCCTCATTTTCTTGACACCCACTAACAATTTTTGAACTAATCTAGATTGTACTGGATATAATTTGGTTTATTTATTAATTTTTCGCCACCAGAGAGCCAGTGACATGACGAACTAGTCCTGTCCCTCTACATTCATTACCTGCGGTTGAGGTTTCTATTGTACAATTTTATTTGTTTCAGGTGTACTCTAATTGGACAATGTCCGGTTAGTAGCTCTATAATAGTAATTCTGAACCGATACCAATTGAAGTAGTTCTCCAGTTCTATTTTCGACCGGTCTCATGTGTGTTTCCAAGTGTATTTTATCGGTAGGTAGGTGGACCCAAACTGTGTGCGTATATTCAACCAAGATACATTTTTTTTCATTCCAGTAACAACATAATTGTGTGGTTTGAGAAGTTGATCTCCTAAGACGATTTCAGGAACGTGTTGTCCCACCAGCAAGGAAAAGCGTTCCTGATCCTCTCACGTTGACATCCAGGTCGAAATGTGTATCTCTGTGATTGTAACTGTGGAACATCTTCAGGAATATCATCTACGGTAGACATTCTAACTCACTGAAAAGATTTCAATTGATTGGTCGATGCAGATTCGACATCTACTACTCCAAAATTTGGTGCAAGCAGATTCATAAAATATCCTGCCCTTGAGTAGGCGATAACTCGGATTTGTATTTTCTGGTTATTTCATAATCCATAAAGTCAGTAGCTAGGAAAAGAAGGTTCGCCACGGCAATACTTCGCATTATTGTCACTAGGTTAATACGACAAGAGGGCGCTGCGTTTCCTGACGGTTTCGTTAGTGGGACTAATTGGCATCATGCATCCTTTCGAACGGATACACATTCCTAACGATGACGCTTCATTTAGGAGGACTCGTATCTTCAAGTGTTGAACCTCACCCATCGGGGGTACAATAAGACCATTTGCTGCAGGGCGCCATAACCAATTTGGTTCCGTACAGGGCCAGTATTCACTGCTTTGTCAGACCAGACTCGATATTGGTGAGTTCATCAATACCACTTCTGCAGCCTGGCGTGGTAGTAAGAACACCAATCCATTCGTTTCGTTGAACAGAGAACTTGATGAATGATTTGTTTTTTCTTAATGCTGCTACAATTCGAACAGAATATATGATAAGCAATATTTCAATAACTTGATCTCCAATATTACTTGCCCACACCAGTCACATTGAAGTTTTATATCAATTCCAATTTCGAAATATCATCCCCAGTTTTGCAGATCAATATTTGTACCATGTTCATTTAATCTATGTTAATCTGTATTTCAAGCGGAAATTTACACTATTGAATTGTGTGCGGAGAGATTGGAAGAATCCAACCTCATACAAAAGTCAATAAAAATATTCTCGGACAGTCAAGCGGTGTTGAAAGCTCATGGCTCCTACCAAGCAACGTCTAAATTGGTAGCAAATTGTCAAAAACGACTCTCCTCGATAGAAAGACTTAACAGATTGTTTCTGGTCATACTGGCCTGGGAAGCAATGACGCTGCTGATTTCCTTGCAAAGGAGAGTGCTGCAAGCAGCTTCATCGGACCAGAACCTGTCATCGGCATCGCTTTAGGCTTTGCCAAACAACGTAATCCCATCATCTGACCTGAAAAACCACTCACCATACCAACTAATCGGTTTCGTTAAGAAGCTGGATTTATTTGGCCGAGTGCGACCTAACCTAACCTAACCTAACCATGTTAATTTTCAGGTTATAGTAGTATCACACAGAGTATCACAAGGATCGTCAGAATTAATTTTCAATATCGAACCAGTTATTGGCACTACTTTATTGTTTTCATATTCAATTATTTTTTATAATTTTTTTGTCTATCTCAAATACTAATTTTATCAAAGCTGAATTCATGGTCTAAGCCGTTGTAATTCAAACTTATGTTATGGTTTTTTTTTGTTTGAAAATTCTTTACGTACCGACTGGTTTGGCCTCAGAAGGTTACAATGGTTTGGCCTATAAAGCACAGAAATTGTATTATTTTGTGAAAGACGTTGGTTTATTGTCCAAAATTAATATTTACTGTGATGACACGAACATATCATTCATGGGTAATTTTTATTGAGGTGAATGATGGATATATTAAATGCTAGGAAGGTTTAGTACTTGCTGGATAACCACCATTTAGAATGTAGAACGATTTGAATAATTGAACTTGCTCATACAAAAGATGATTGATTTTGGAACAGATTATATCAAATTTTGAAAGAAATTAACGATACGGTTCGAATAAATTCAACTACTGGGGTTTCCAGGAAAACTGCATATTGAAGAAGCGGTAAAACCTATTTATTTTTCACAGACACCCTGTGTAACTCCCCGCTTCTGAAACGATCGGAAAGAGCATCAAACGGGAGTATTAAAAGTGTCGTATATGGCACATAGGTCGGGGTGTAGTTCGAAGGAAATCCATTCTTGGCGCGATTTCTGGTAAGCCAAAAGCCAGGATCAAGATTGCTTCACGATATACGAGCAGATTTCGCAGACTATGCAATGTTTTAGTTCTTTGAAACCGGAATTGAATAAGATCAAGACAGTTTTATGGTGATCGGATATCGGCACTAAACTCTTTAATGAATATTCAATTTATATCTGTCTAGGGAGGGTTTGTAGGGATTGGAAAGTTTGGCACTGAGAATTGTGAGTGATATTTGATATGATAGTGAATAGATTCAATGACTAGTTACATATTTGTGATAATCTTCGAACAAGACAGTATTTTAGTATAGAAACATTCTTGAACATTCTTGAACTTGGATAGATGGATAAGATCAAAATGTTTCATTAGTTGGGGAAAAAGTAAGGATGAAATGAAATAAAAAGCATTGTGAAATGATCTTAACAATTGAATATAGAAAACGAATACAATTTTGTAGAGTAATCAAAATATTTTGATAGAAAATTTATAATTCTGCTCATATCAACTCAAAGTAGCAAAATTTATCGTCGTGTGTCGCCGTATCATTGAAAAAAATTCTTCTGAATTGAGGCACAACAAAATTGAAATTAATGAAAAATCAAAAAATTAATCTAAGCGTGGCTGAAAAATAGAATGTGTTATAGGGCGATATATCTGTAGTTTAATAAATTCCGTTCATAATATTTATGAAAAAAGATATTACTATTATTAAAACGGTTCTGGAAAAAAATACATACCCGGAGAAATTTGTGGGTAGATCTCTGAATGAAGTTGGTGAAAGCAATACACAACATTAACAGATTTCACTATCACCACAAACCCATCAACAATACCTACACATAGGTACCTCTCTACTAACGTCATAGCTTGTCTGTGAAATTGGACGCATTGGTTGTAGATATAATGTAATAACAACGTTTAGAAAAGAAAGTTTTTGGCTTTCTACTACTCCATATAGATACAACAAATGTGGGAATCTTCCAAAGAAAGGAATAAAGCCAAAAACTTTCTTTCCCAAAAATTAGTCACTCCGAAAAATATAGTCCTCTCAATATAAACTTTTAGAACTTTTGACACAAATTGAACCTGAAAATGCAGTTGAAAAAGATGCTTCATTTTTTAACAAGATATTAAAATTTCATATAGAACAAGTGGTACGTTGGAAAAGTTAATCAAAAATAAAGAAGACAAAACATCCATATTCGACAAATCAGGATTACCTATATAAACTAAATTGTGGAACTTGCCCTGAGGTATATATTGGTGAAACCGGCAGAACATTCAAGAATCGCATCCAGGAACATCATATGAACTATGTGAATAGGAAAACAAGTTCAACATATTTAAATCATATCTTCAACTCAAATTTCAAAATTCTGCACAAAGAGAATGAAGGATTTAAGCTTAATCAATAAACTCAAAAATCCAAATAGTTTACTGAATGACCAATTGGATTCAAAAAGATCGTCATTGATGACGATCATTAATGTTATTCTAGTCTTGATAGACATATTATTATTGATGTAGTAGTAATGTATGCTAATGTAATTATAATTGAGATATATGAAAGTTGAATAAATGTGAAAATAATATATGTTCTAGGTAATTATAATTGAGTATGTACTTGAGTAGGCCTGATTGGTGAAGTTTCTACCAGTGAGAAAATTATCGAAAAGATGATAGTCGGTTGGCATGAGATCTGGAAAGTATGGTGAGTGAGGCAGAACACAGAAGCTCAATTCGTTTAATTTTTGGACGATGATTTGTGAAATGTGCGGATGGCCGTTGTCGTGTCTCGGCTGCTACTGGCGCAATTTTCGGTACATTTCATTGATTTCCTCCTCCTGTGATACTTTGGCCCTGTTGTCGTGGAGGACCCACTTTTCATCGCACGTACGATCCGATCTAAAAACGGAACGTTTTGGTTGGGCAAGAGCAAGGAAGAATAGACCTCAAAATGTGACAATTTCAGTCAATTGTTCGAATCGTGAGGCACCAACGATAAAAACGATGTTTTGGCAGCGCTTTAGTTCAATTTGAGTTCGTAGAGAAAATTTGGCCGAAAATTATATAGTAATAAGCTGAAGAGAGGCAAAAAATTAATATTTGAAAAAAAAATGAACAGCATCAATATATATAGTACAAAATTCTAATATCATCAGCGAACATAGTTTTATGACTGTCAGCTACCTGTGACAGTAGATCAGTTGCTGTGTGTGCTACGCTGATGATACTACTTCCATTCAGTCCCACAACGACGTATCTATATTAAACGAAATCTCCACTAACTTCGACCGTGAAGCGGAATTTTGGTTCAGAGCAAACAACCTAACAAGAGCAAATCTCAAAAAATTATTTGCTTCTCAAACAAAAAGTTATGTGGATCGGAATCTGTCAAGCTGCTCGGTCTGACCCTTGACGATGACCTGAGTTGGCAAAACCATATTGATATATTATCCAAAAAAATATCCATTCAGCTTTTCCTGTTGAGATGTCCTAAACATTGTTTGAATTCTTCTACCATCCTATTTTCATATCACAATCTTTTCCACTCTTATTTGAATTACGGAATTATTACATGGGGAAACTCACCTCACTGTGTTTTCCGTCTTCAAAAACGTGCTACAAATTTGACGGCTGATGCCCCGTATAATGCCCCATGACGAGAACTCTTCAAGAAGCTCAGAATGTTATGTCTTCCTTCTATCTATATCTATCAAAGTCCCCTCGAAATACATACCAGAAAAACTGAAATTGACAGAAATAACGATTTCTACAATTATTCAACCAGGTAAGCGGACCATATGAGGCCACCTAGATATAAACTTGCAATCTCACAAACGCAATTCCCTGAACTTGCATCTGTACCACGTGCATGAATGGAGAAATCTCGATATCATCCTTTTTGAAAGGAAGATGAAACAATTCTCAGTAAATTTCAATTTTTATTCGGTAGATGTGTGATTGGAGTACGCAATTTCTAATTGATGAGTTTGTGGTTTCCTATCAAAAATAAATTAAAATTATTTATGTTTACTCTCTGACGAGCGTTCGATATTCTTCCAGATTAATGTCATGCAGTTCCTACTAGACATTCCATATAATACATTGTTACCATTGTTTAGCTTTCGTCTTTATACATTTTTCATGTATACATTATATATTTTATATATATAATATCTTCTTACACACACATCTACTTAGCTGACATTCATCTATTATTTTGTATTTTACCAAAAACTATATACCATTGCACTTTGTCATAAATGTAATCTGTACATAACATGATGAAATGAATAAATAAATATGATAGAAACAGTAAAAGTTGAAGAACTGAAGCCTTGTGATACAATTATTGCCTAGAGATCTCATATGCATCGACTCTTCTAAGATAAGCGAAGGAAACTCAAACAGATTTCTGTAGAGTCCCATAGAGTTTGGTATTACGATAATGATATATTGTATCATGTTGCGAACACATTCCAAAAAAAGTCCCACTTAATAATATTTTTTTGAAAATACATGATTGATCAAAGATGGAAAGTGCAATGTACAATGTGACTCAGTAATAATTGAAATTTCTTGCTTAATGGAAAACGACAAGTTAAATGCAGACTTCGCAGAAGAAGAATGAAAAACGGTCGAACATATATTGAGATGTGAGGCTCTGAGTTTAATACAAAACAAATCATAGAATCATATTAAGTAGACAATAAGGATATTGTGCATGCAAGAAATGGGTATATTTTTCAAAATTCAGATATGGATGTAGCTTGCATAGACCAAATGATTTCAGCAGCATTATATAAACAAATATGTGGATACTGTGAAATCCGTATTCTTCAATCTGATTTGCTGAATCACAATTCTGCTTGTAAATTACATTTCCATAAACCCTATTTTTAGGATAGTTGCGGTGTTAATTTCACATTAAAGTATTTGAAAACCATTATATAAATCACAGTTTTCACAGAAACAAAAAAAAATATATAAGTTCAACTTTATTCAATAGCCAATAACTCACAATCAAATCGCACCTCAAAAATAATCGAAATGAAGAAATTATTGGTAGTTATTTGATAAAACAACTGATAGACTTTTGTCCATCAGAATTTTTATCTATTTTTATGCATTTAGACACTCTATTTTTTTTCAAATTGAGGTCTTCTCTTTCGCTTCTTTATAAGCGGTTACTGATATTCATAAAATTAAGGATAGGAATAATTTTTTTATTCGTGCTTGGAAATTTGCATGTTTGACTTTTCAACTTCTTTCATAAACCTACTTTACCTACACCTTCCATCTAGCATTTTGAAAAAATATACGTTATAATTATAATTGTGGATACATTTTTCTACGACGAGCGAATGCTATTGTATATTCGACAGTCATTCATTTCATTAATATAATAGATGTTATATATAATACTGTTTCTAAGAAAAATTTTGTTTTCGGTAAGGCTGGCCTCATTCGTGATTTTTTTTCATGACCCACACCTTTGCTTTTCAAAACTTCAGTTTTAGAGCAATTCAATTCAAAGCTAGAGAATATATGGTTATTTGAAGTTTACAACCATTCTCAAGTGTTCCACTTTATATTTAGATTACGCAGTTTTGAGAACCTGTAGTGAACAATATAAATATTGACATTCTTAAAATTCTGCGAGAAATTTTCAAAAATATATGATGCCTCGCAGCTAGTAGTAGTTCGCTGTAGAATTTTGGAAATAATCATCTATCCACCAACGATCTATCCACATTACCTTCTTATTTAGATATATTCAAACGTCAATCGAAAATAGCTCTCAATTTGAAGGTTTTTATAATAGGTCACTCTTACATCTGATTACTATAAAAAGAAAATATTCCATTCAGTCGGTTCAACATCAATAGCCTCTTGAATAACTTCTAAATGTATCATAACTCCCAAAACTATTTTGTAGCACACCTGGTTCCAGCAATGGCATCTTCAACGTTGTTGGACCAAACTCTGAAATTTATTGTATCATAGTCCAATTTTCCAAACAAAAATTGAGGCATAGAATTCGTGATCAGGTAGACCTTATCGTCATGAACTTTGACGTCACTGGGATAAGCCATAGTTTTGTCTTTTTGTACGATCGATATTGTATTCAGAGGAAGGTTCGTGTTCCAGCAAGCTAAGGCGTTTTGGTTGATGAGTCCCAGAAACATGACACCAGATGGTTGGTGGATGTAGGCCGCTGTGGATTGGGATTGTGGTCCTCGATCACCTATATTCTGGAAAAATTAACTTTGTTTTATAAGTTCACGTATGAAGGCTACAAAAGATGTAGAGACATACCCTACTTTTAGGGATTGGGTTCGTTTTTTGTGAAAGAAATCGATATGGAAAACCTCCACTCTCTCTCACAAGGTTTGAAAAAATTAACTTCAATCCATATAAGAAAAGCAATAGTTTTGCAATACTCTTCGCAGAGAGAGCGTGACCACCTTTTTTCTCAATGAAACAAGGTAGCCTTGTAATACCTCATTTATTAGGTATTTGTATTTTCGCAATTTCGCAATTTAATATTCGTTTTCAGAATCTGCAAACAAATGACAAATTATCTCGAATAAACAAAAATTTGAAAATATCTCCAGTTCACTTCAATGATATTCAAAATGTTTACCATTCATTCATTGAAGAAAATGAAGTATATTTATAATTTCACAGGAAAAACGATATGATACATACAAGTTTCAGTGGAATTTATCCTGCCTTCGTTTATTGTTCAATGTGATGTAATGTCCATTGCATTTTGTATTTTTAGTTCAACAATAAAAAGTATCATCATCCGAAATATGCGCTGGTCAGGCCCTATCCCCCGAAGCCCCGCTACCTTTATAAAGGCGCCCCAGCATTATCCACCAAC
>WOGO01005261.1:0-12574 GCA_015342085.1 Leptinotarsa defecta | reverse complement strand
AAATTTGCCGGTCTGCAAGATAACTATGTCATCTGCGTATGCGTATAGAACCCATTTTTGTTAAGGTGATTAATCAGGGTATCCAGAACTATGTTCCAGAAAAGGGGTGATAAGACCCTTTCCTGTGGAGAAGACATTTCAACACCCAACAATCTTATCGAAGCTGAAAGCGAAATGATCTGTCCTGATATTGTTATATCCGGTTTGGAGACGAAAAACCGATGCCTGGGTTTTTGTGGCATTGAATTGAACCTGGTTATTTTCACACCAATTCGAAATAACTTCTAGATCCTCATTAAGATTTGCAACCTCCTGCTGCCGGTGAAGATGTGCATCCGCAGTCGATGTCCTGGAATCCAAATGGAATGACGAGACATGTGTGATGTCGTCAGCAAAGCAATATATTGGATTCTTGGTTTTTTCCAATAAGTTGTGGAAATAAAAAGAGGGTTGAATACAATATGGATCCCTGGGGAACTCCAGCGTTGATGGTAAAAGTATTCGAGAGATACCCATCGGCGGCTACTAGCAAGGAACATTCTTTCAGGAAGCTGGAGAGCCATACACAAAAATGATCCGACAAGCCTAGCATCGAAGTTTGGCCAGCAAACCCTCATGCCAAATATCAAGCGCAACAGCTCTTGACTCTCCATGTTTCTCGATTGCGTTATTCTAAATATGGGTGACATATGATAAAATTTCGCCTGTTGGTTTTTGTTTCCGAAAGCCATATTAATAATTGTCCAAGATGTTGAAGCCTTCCAAATATTTAAGGATATGGTGGATTACGGCTTTCTCTATGATTTTTGATATCACTGATCTATAATTATTTGGAAAAGTTGTCTTGCCATTTCTGGGAATAGGCTGAACACAAGCAATCTTCCAACAAGAAAGAAAAACCCCTTCCTTGTGAGACAGGTTGAAAAGTCTGCAATATAGTGGTGCGAGTTCATTGGCGCACTTTTTAAGTACGATGACTAGCACTTCATGAGGACCAGACGCCTTGTTGATATTAAGCTGTTTCAAAAATCGCCTGACTAGACGTTGTCAAAAAGTAATTTATGTCATTGTAGACTCTAGTGTGGGAATAGTGTGTAGTGCCTTTTCCAGAAAATCGGCTGTGGAGTGGAATGCAAATTGTTCAGGTCGTGTTAGTGGTGGGATTGTGGATTTTCTAAAGTTTTGATCAACAGCTTTAGGTACCGACCAGAAGGATCTAAATCCGCAAGCAGTTTATCCCTAATTCTCTGATTGTGAAGTTATTTGCTTTCATTTATTCTAAGTTTGCAGTATCAACAAACCTAGTTCGGTTTACGGTACTGAGATTTTCGCGCCACTGCCGGTAGGCGATATTTTTCAAGGCGACAGCTTGCTCACAATCTTTGTTGATCGTTCGTTTCATAGAAAAAAGAATATATGCATCCCTGGAAAATAACTTCGTGACTTCAAAAAACAAGTTGATGAAACATTAGAGCTGAAACAAACATGTAGCTATCTAAATCAATGGTGTTTGCAAGTAAAGAGAATAGTGCCCTATATTGTGTATCGCTTGGTTGTCTTCTGTGATATTATTTTAAACCACATAACATCAAAGTTTTAGGGTTCCATCATTTTCTCTCATTGGCAGGAGAGATCGCTTCGGATAAAAAGTCATTCCAAAGTTACGTCTGAATCGGGAGTGGAAATAATAGCCGGGATATAGAAAACTGAAGGGGTTTGAAGCACTGATATTGGTTTTTTTGAGTACAAGAATATGACAACTATTTGTTTGCAGATGCTGATGCACTGAGTTTATATTTGATTTGAGTCCTCTGATGTTACAAAAATTGATTTTGAAGTTACTAGTGGGCCTTCTATCAACTGCGTTTGCCATGCTGTTTTCCTGTGGACTGATGTTAGAAGGACCCTGCTGACTATCAGAAATAGTGGTTTTAAAATAACTTCTGCAAGATGATGCCCTGGAATCAGCTCCCACCTGGAGATCAGATCGGTGAGCTATTTTACCTCCAGAGTGTTTTGGAGTGCCATCAGGCATTTTTTCCTCATATTTTCACCCTTGAAACTGGAAACAGCCGGCACAGCAACGAAACATAAGCCCGAAAGCAAATTCACACTGCCTAAGCCATTGCGATAGTATCTCACCGGGCGATGCTGCGTGGGACCACTCAGCGTATTTTTCTGTTACCCAGCTATCATTTCCATTTAAATCACAAACCTCAGAAGTTAAAGTTTGTGCAAGCTAAGGATTGAAGGAGTCTTACCTCTTAATGTGCAATTCCTAGTATGGAATTAAACCAACATTCACTTAGTGGTTGAATGAGTGAGTAGAACGAACAACTCACACTAACCAACCAGCTACCATCTGATACTGACATATGAGAAACTGAAATTCGGTAGCCATAACGACAATTTATGTAAATCAATAGCAGCGGTATGTCATGCAGTGAGTTTTCACAAGAGAATTAGATACTGCTTTTACAAGATCTATTCAGGTAAGTATTTTAGGACTGCAAAACCTAATTTTTGACATACAAAGTTGAGGATGTCAAAAATAGGCTCAGGATGTTATTGAACAAGAGAGTTGACACCTACTTCTACAAAATCTATAAAAAAAATACCTGTATATTTCTCTCTTCGGTTTCCAACATTTCATTCAGTTGGTTGGCCTGCATAAACAAATCAGGAGCTTTGAATTCCACTTTAGTTGCCTCATCCATCAAATGAGATTCTCTTGTGGTATGCCTGACCTGGTCTTCAAATTTTTTGCAGAATCTATCTTTTTCTATTTCCCGCTGCCTTATCATTTCCCTTAGGCGTTCAGTCTCATCGTCGTATTGTGCACGCATCATGTTTAATTCTAGCTTTTGCTCTTCAGATTCTTGTTCGGATTTGAGCATATCCATTTTCAACCTATATTTTGCCCATACCTCTTTAAATAGTTCAGCATATTGGTATTGGCATGAGCCAGGTACAGCAAATCTAGGACCTGCTTTTCGATCTTGATAAAACTCTCGTGATTTTCGAATCTGTGGAACACAAAAAAAATATTTTTTATCATCTTTAAGTTATTCACTTACAAAAAGTTTGAATACAAGGTACATTACAAATATTTCACATAAGTATGCTTCTTGATATTATCCTAACAATTTCTTTCCTTTCAATACAAGGTATTTATTGTAAAAAAAACTTTTCAAAATACTAAAGAAATCTTTAGTGTTTAGGTTTATGAGTTCCCTCAATGGAAGAAAGCTGTTCAAAATAAAAATAAACATTTTTATCAAAAATACATTTTTAGTTGAAATTTTCACAGACAAACGCACGCACGCGTACACTCCAATTGGTGGGTCGGAATCCATGCTGACAGTGAGGATGACAAGAGAAAACGTAACCTTCCTCTTGAAGATGATCACTTGATGACTGAAACACGTATCGAGGTCTTAAAAATAACGGTTTGGTGTTGAGATTAAACTCCAATAAAATTCAAATTGTCTCTGGTCTGGATTCCTGATCACATTGGCCTGGAAGGCAATGAGGGTGCTTACTTCCTTGCAAAGAAGGTTGCTGCAAGTAGCTTCATCGAACCAGAACCTGTCATTGGCATTACTTCAGGTTTTGCTAAGGAAACATTGAACACCTGGATGGGGGGAAAATTTAAAGACTTTTGGCAAAATCTTCTAGGATTGGCTCACTCCAAGGCGTTCAAAGCGCAAAACCAAACAGTTGTTGGACTACAGTAGGGGTGAATTAAGATGTCCAACAGGCCTCCTTACAGGTCACTATCTTCTGAATCATATGCAGAGACTCGGACTGTCGGAAGACAATGAGTGTCGCCTCTGTTTGGAAAATTAAACAGCATAGCATATACTTTGTGCCTGCCCGCTGCGGACCGAATTAGGTTTTCAGAGTTTGGAAGAACCACATTTCTAACCTGAGAGATCACTCACCATATAGACTAATCGGCTTTGTCAAGAAGCTGGGTTTATATGATCGAGTTTGAATAGGCGTGAGCCACAATAAACCCTTGCGGGTTGCGGTGGAGGGTCGAATAGGCCCACTAACTTTTGACCTAACCCAACCTAACTTACCTTTGATGATTATATCCAAAAAGCGAAGCTAGTTTTATCTTTATGCATGTAGCATATATTATGTGTATAGTTTTAAAAATGTATTGATTCAAATAATATCTTTGATGATTATATTTTAAATTTGTAAATTTCAATAAAAGGTAAAACTGGAACCACTGGCGTAGAATAAATCCAAAACAAGCCCTTTTTTCAGTCCCAAGAAATGTCATACTCATCTCGAAGCGCGTTTTGGATTGTATATTTAACTTTGAGTCAAATGTGAAAGTTATAATCGGTCCTTTGAACAGTAACCATTAGTCTTTAGAGCTGTTACAATTGGTCCTTCGACTGTTAAATATGTTGAAAGAAGAAATCCTCCAAGAGGTTTAGATGCAATTAAGGTGTACAAGAAGAAAAGTCTTTGACTACAATGAAATGTAGTGATTAAAATAAATACGCCAAAGAAACATATGTCGTTCAACACTAGAACTAGTGCTTCTGATGAATATTACTGGAGTTTTATCCCAACACTAAACCGTTATTTTAACACCTCGACACGTGTTTCAATCACCAAGTGATCATCTTCAAGAGGAAGACTAAACTTGAAGATGATTACTTGGTGATTGAAACACGTGTAGGGTTATTGAAAATAATGGTTTGGTGTTGGGATAGAATTCCCAACTAGTGAATAGAATAAGCTCGATTAGAAATAAGTGAATTAAGTTAAATAAAAGGAAAATTAAAACTCTGATACTTTGGCTACTGATGGAAAAATAGGAACAAGAGGAAAAGGCCCTTAACAGCAATTACCTTGAATTACAAAAAAAAACCCGGAGAAGATGCAGTTTGCTCTGTTCTCGATGAGAAGTCTGTTGCTGATAAAGAAGTTAAATAAAAATAGATTAGTGAATGGGCACCAAAAAATGATAGCGAACTTATTCACAACTTAAAAAAACAGTAAAATCAGCAGATATAGTGACGAAAAATGTCAAGATAATTTAAAAAGCACAATAAAAGCTGTAGTATCAGTAAAATAAAATGAGCTGCAAAAATACAGATAACTTGGTTGTATAAAAAATCTAAACTTAAATTTGGAGAAACTTGTGAGACAAAATCTAGCAATATACATGATTCCTTTAGTAAACTTAGAGGTTTTCTGGTTAGGCTCAGTGGATATGTACGCACAACATGTGAAAAATTAATCTGTAATGAAGAAATCCCATCACATATTCAAAAATATTTACAAGGAAGACCTATTGACATACCTGCAGATCGGTTTTGGATAATACCTTCTTGCAAAATATTTTAGATGTTTGGCTCCACAATTCAGGAATTGATTTTACAGAAATGTATTTTCCACATTATCATAACAAAGTAATAGTGAAAAAATTTTTAATCTAAACTTTCCAAATTATTTTATAGACAGAAGTGGACCTCATAACTAGCCATGAAGATCGCCAATTTATCCCAGTCAACTATCATGTAGAATAATAAAAGAATTGATAATTTTATCAGTTACAACTTGTAAATTTAAGGTGGATGAAACCTGCGTCGAGCAGAGATTTGCAGCTTTGGTGTTTGGAGAAAGTACTTGTTTTGGATTTGTATGTACACCCTTCTATCGAAATATTTACATTTGAGTCAAATTATGTGGTGATAAAATTGTATGCAAAAATACCGAAGATACAGTAACTTCTTTTTTTTTCTGCTAATTTCATAATTTTCAAAATTTCGTTGTAAGTTGTTTTGAAGTGAATCATATTTGTTATTTTTTCAATTCTGGACCTGGATTTGTCATTTATGCACTAGATTATTTCAAACGTTTTGTCCGTTTTTATGAGTTTACTTCAAACTGTAATATCTCACTGAACACTTATTCAATTTGATCGAGATAAGCGTTATTTGAATCGGTGCACTTTTGCCAACATAACATGAGTCAATTGATTCCACCAGCATAAAAATTGGGTTCTCAGGACTCGATAAACTCGACTAAGGCTATTTTTGCCTGGTTCTTGTTCTGGTGATTATCGAAAGTTCTACTGGTGAGAAAGTTATCAAAGTGCTGGAAAAGATGGTAGTCGGTTGGCGAGAGGTCTAGGGAGTGTGGTGGGTGAGGCAGAACTTGACGCTCAATTCGTTTAATTTTCGGATGGTGATTTGTGAACGTGCGGATGGGCGTTGTCGTTGAGCAGGATCGAACCTGTTCTGCTTACGCAATTTTCGGTTCATTTTCTTGGGGAGTTTACGCCTTTGGGAAGTTCCTGGGTGGCTTATTGGTGTCCAACCACTGCCCTGAATGTCTCCTGTTGTCGTCGAGGTTCCACTTTTCACTAAACGTGGCGATCCGATCCAAAAAAGGATTGGTTGGTTTTGGTTGCGCAGAAGCAAAGAACAACAGACCTCGAAACGTGACAGTTTCTGTCCATCGTTGAAATCATGGGGCACCCACTTTTCGAGCCCTTTGACCTTTTTATAATACATTTTAAACCATCTCACGCACCGTTTGTGATGGGTCAGTCTCCACCGGGGTCCTCAAATCCTCATTTTCGATACTAAAATCTCCGAAAGAAAATTTTGCAAAACAAAGTCGAACAGTGTGTTCAATATCATTACCAAACGTCTGGTTTATGTTATGGGCAGTTTCGGCAGCGTTTTGGTTGAATTTGAACGTGTAGAGAAAAATTGGTCAAAAATCGCTTCAAGACATCACATAGTAATAAGCTGAAGAGGCAAAAAATGGGGAAAAATGGACAGCATCAATATATAGAGTACAAAATTCTCTATTGATCAGTATATACCACAACACAGTAAAATAACCATTTATTGAGAAATGGAGCTACAAATACATGACATTAAAACAAACAAAGCTTTCGAAACAACCTAATATTAAACAAAGAATAATGTAATCAATATGTAAAAAGTTAATCTGTGGTTCGTACAAAATGAATAATTAAAGAATTAACAAAATCGGTAAACCATCCTGAATCTTGGTTATGAAAAATCTGAGACCCATTAAATATAGGTAGTTTAGACCGTCTTGGAAATCCTTATTTACCTACAAGATATGCCAATTTCACAATGAAACATCCTGTATATGAATCATTGGAACTTCAAAAAAAAAAAGAAGGTAGGTCATTCACACTTTCGAATACAAAGAAGTAAAGGAAACCTGTATGAATATTGCTCATCAAGAGAATGCTTGAACAAAATAGGACTGTATAACAGAGACCTTAGAGCCAAACAAAGGGAGAAACAGCTTGTCATGTGATAATGGAGGTAAGCAATTTATGAACAAATTATGTCCAGAAGACAAACACACATTAAAGACCAGTACAAACTAGAACAGAGAACAAAATGTTTGGAATGGGTGTCAATATTTGATTCATTTATTTATTCATTTGACACTTCTGCACAATGGGTACAAGTACCAAGTCATAATGCATTACGGCAATTTATAACAGTTCGCTGCATTAAATAATGACGAGCATCTGAAATGAGCCGTTTTATGTGAAAAAATTCTTCAAAGATGCCATGGCGGGTGTCTCTACCATGAATATGAAAATTTGTTTAAAAATATTGATCTATTTGAAGATAGATTCAGGTGATGCAGTGAAAAAGCCCTCTCTTAGGAAAATTGGTCTATAACTATCTTGAAAAGTCATATTAAATACCAATCCCATTAGTCTTTTCTGTGGAACAAAAACTCTCGGAAATTCCCTGAAACATCACCCTTATGTGAGAATAAGCCATAGAAAAGTAGACACTGGACAATCCAAATTCATCTAGAGTAGATTCCAATTTTTTTATTGAATTTTATGCAGAATTGAGTTTGTTGTTTAGATTTTGGTCCTAAAAACATAACTTTGTTAGCTAATTGAATATAATTTATTGTGCATGAATTACTGCTGAAATATCTCCTAATAAATGATTTCATTGAAGTAGTGTTCAATTTATTGAGAAAACGTTTATTGTGTTGATATCAAGCACTGAATTTATCTGCCATTGTTTTTATTTTTTGAATTAGCCATGGCCAAACGATTTAGTTTCCTTTTTTACAAAGTTCAACATGTTTTCCAATCACCAACATGGATATCTGAAAAATAGTTCTATCCAAACAGTTCTGGTTCATTTCAGCATTCAAATTATAGAATCAATGGAAAGGGGTTTTTTCTGGATTTATTCAAGGCCTTTAATTGTATAGATCATTATATTTTTCTGCACAAACTTTTTAAATTTATAAGGTAACACTTTTAATTGGTTCAACTCATATCTCAAAAACAGAAAGCAGATAGTACAACCTAAGCAGAAAAATAAAACAGATCAACAGCCTTGGCTATATCGATAGGAGTCCCGCGGGAGACTCCTATCGATTCATTATTTTTATAAATGACATCAGTGAGGCTACAAAAAATGTGAATCCTTCTCATCTGATCAACTATACTGATGATATCAATCTCCTGTTGACTGGTGGCACTACCAGATATAATGAAAAAAGGAAGTGAAGCAATCAAAAAATGCAAAGAATATTTTCTTGAGAACAAGTTGATTCTAAATGAAGGAAAAACTGACTGCCTCATATTCAAAACTAACAAAATTTTAGAAACGCCACATCACATAACACTTGATAAAGAAAAAATTATTTGCAATACCTCAGTGAAGTTTCTGGGTATCAACTTTGATGAGTTGGACAATTCAGATAGGCAATATATGCAGTAGATTGTCTTCAGTAATATATGGGATAAGAGTACTCAAAATATGTTGATCTCAAAGTATTATTAACAGTATATTATGCAAATTTCTACTCTATCATGAGGCTAGGAATAACAGTTTGGGGTTCAAGTAATGATTTATGTAGATTTTCTGTGTCAAAAATGAGTGATACGAGTACTTTTCAATAAAAATTCTAGGGATTTCTGTAAAACTCACTTTTATGAAACAAGACATAAAAATGATCTCGCATATCCCCATTCACACAAAGGCTCTGATTGAGCGTTGCACCATATACCAAGCTATTAAATTCTATAACAGAATCCCCCAAAATATATGCAACATTGAGGTTGTGAGCAGATTTCTGAAGTCTGAAAGAATTCTTACTTGATCAGGAGCCCTACAGTATTGAGGAATTTTTTGAGATGTGTAAAGATGTAAAAGTTCCATTTAAATCCTTTTTTTTTATTTAAAAATTTTAGTGTGATGTATTTAAATTTTTTAGCATCTACTTTTATATATACAGATAGCAAAATTCCATATTCTTGAAATATATGTAAATTAAAAATTTTGTTTTTTTATGACGTACTTTTACAGAAAACATAATTCACTGTTTTCACAAATACTCTTGTGAAGTAGATAAACATATGTATCTATTTTGATATATTCAGAAGTCCAACACAAAAAATACATACATAAAATGTACTTCCTTTGAATCAACATTGAATATCAAACAAATAGAAATAATATTCCAACTGATGTGAAAAAAACATTTATGGAATGTGATTTTTCCTAATGTGACTTTTCAGATTTTAAATATGACTGATCTCCAGATCAGTCAATGTACTTTTTGATACTGATTTTCCAATTATTTAAACATATTTTTTTCTTTTGTTAGTGATATTACAGATATGAGTTATTTATATAGTAAATAAATAACATTTATGAATTGGCTTTGAATAAATTGAAAGTAAAATATAAATATTTTTTGATTACCTCATACATGTAATATAACTACTGTAAGTATAAAAAATATTGTTTGAATATTCAGAAATATTTTTCAAAAAACATATTTTTTTACCGTTTCTTCTGGAATTCCATCAGTATCTGGTGGGGAAATATAGTCTTCAACAGTAACGGGTTTCAAGCAGGAACTTATAAAAAACAGTTTTTCCCTACAATGCTTTTTAGCTGCAACTGCTGAACTTTTCTTGACAAAGTCGACCACTCCTTCTCCAACCGACTTTCCCCTTCTATCGGTTATAATGAAGCAACACTCAATATCACCAAATACAGAAAAGGCTACATGAAGCAGTTCATTTGAAACAAAAGGAGACAAATGCTTTACCGCAATGCTGGCTTGAGGAGAAAAAGTAATGTAAATTTTACGGTCCTTCAATATAGTACCATGTAATTCTTTTTTAGCTCTGAGGGCATTATGATAATAATCCATTTTGACAAAGCCAAAATTTTTATTGGGTTGAATAAACACATCATTTATTTCTCCAAAAGGTTTGAAAGCCTTTTCCAAGTCATCTTTTGTTACTGAAGTAGAAATGTTACTAATATATAATCTGTAACGTCCCAAAAACTTATTTTCATAATGGTTTGGCTTCAAGTCTATAAGAGGGGAATGAATTGATCTCAATTTTTCACTGATAATCTCAAATTCGCTTCTCGAAGGTCTACCTCCATCAGATCTTTTATTTCTGATTTTATTTGGCCTTTGAGTTACTGTACTACTGGAGGGCTCAGCATCTTCGACGATTTCATTTTCCATTTTTCAAAGTTAGACTTTCGCACGTTGTTTTTTTACCACTGACGCCAAAGACAGAATCAAAATCAAACCGGGGTTCACTTGTTCAATTTTACGTTCATAAAATTAACATGAGTACTACGATAGTAATTTTGTTTGAAACTCCCACCATAAAATAATCATGAGCACAGAACTATCTTCAGTTTTATGAACATGATCAACATCAATTGCATATTGCGTCAGTATGTCATTCATTGTACAAGCTCTTGGAAAAACGTGCGGTTTCAATCTTAATGCCAGTAGCATCTCAAAACCATCAGAATTACGCTATAAAAATAAAGCTAATAATTAGTATAAAATATTTATGTTTTAAGAACATTGTATATCGAAAGAAATCGTATGATATATTTTCATCAATCTGCTCAGGATCACTGGCTTTAATAATTTCTATTATTCTTAGAATATGACTATCATCATTACTGAGCAATATGAAAAAAATTTGAAAATTCCGAAGTAAATAATTTTTTAAGCACCGTAATTTGAAAGCGTAGAAGGGCCACAAAAAACAATAATATGATCTTTTCACAATTCACATTTGTAACTATAAATTCACACTTATAACTATAAATCATCTCAAGCATCTTTAGATATCAGTCTCTTCACTTCCACTCGGCATAATAGGTGTCAGTTAAGGGTTTTTGGGTTTCGTATATTTGGTCTGTCTCAAGGGTCAGTAAATGTGAAATCTAGTCTCTTGGTAGATTAAAATTTACACAATTTTCATGGCATAATATTTTAAAAGCAATCAATATGTAATTAATTTTGATTTCATTCTTATAAAGTATAATGCGCTCAAACACTTGCTTGAAAAATACATTTCATGAAGACTGACAAAATTGTATGTCGAAATGAGCTGATAGCAAGTAACGCATGAAAGTTTTTTTATTTGTTATCAACAGGAGCATGAAATAATTAATTAATTTTCGAATGTTGGTGGAATTTATATTGAAACATGTTTTGATATTTATACGTATTCAATCTGTGCCCACCCGTAGTGGGTAGAGAATAAAAAAATTAATCTAATATTTTATATTTAAGTTTTATATCGAGGACCTTTGGCGTCATCTACTGATCTGCAACTACGTAACGAACTTTTAAATGACGTTAAAAAAAGTAAAATCTAACCAAAGCTGCATTCAACTAATGAATGATCATATTATGTAAGGCATTTTCTGGCGATCATGTATTAAAAACTTATTCGTCTGTGATACATATACAGTAATTCTGGCGTTGGACCGATGACGTCATATTAACTATTATTTGCAATTTGACGTTACGTTAGGTCAGTTGTCAGTTTCTACTTTATTTTGGTCGTTATAGTTCATAAAGTGCTGAAAACTTTTTTAAAGCAAATGAACTTCAAAACGTTCAAGCCAGTCTCTATATTCCTACACAGTAGGTTTAATGGACTGACGCCTATGAGAAAACAACTACTCCTCTGGCTAACACCACGAAAGGCGTTGGATTATATCCGACAGGCGTCAGTGCAAGAATCTTCACAGAAAATTTCCTGCCTATGCAAATTGGCAATTGTGTCGTTTTTGATTTGTATATCATACAAACTCGATAATATCTTCTTTGTTTGTATATATAACAACACTGACATAAAAACTTGGCAAGTTGACTTGTCACACCAATAGGTGGCTCCACTTATGTTTTGCTTGCCTTTACGCAGCTATTTTTATCAAGTACTTTCTTGATTTTTTCTCATTTTGTCTTCAATCGAGGACCGCCTGCCCGGTACTGACGATGCCCAATAGGCTGAAACAGCTGTATACCGGTGGCTCTTAAATTGAAATCAATATGGGAATGATCAAAGAGTACTTATCTATTTATTTTTTGATTTTCATGGAATTATTTTCCAGCAGCTTGACTGCATTAACCTTTCTAGATTTCATATCATTTCTAGAAACATGTGGATTCGTTTTCCGATGACATTTCAGGTTAGCTTCCCAAATTACTGCCACCGCAGTTGTCGGTTGATTGG
>WOGO01005260.1:0-12578 GCA_015342085.1 Leptinotarsa defecta | reverse complement strand
ATTTGGGTTGAGATTGTCGGTGACCATCTCATTGGGCCTCACTTCCTTCCACTTAGACTCACTAGAGAAGACCGAAGGTTTTTAGAATTTGTTTTACCTGGACTTTTAGAAGAAATTCCAGTCATGGAAAGATTCCGTATGTGGTACATGCACGATGGTGCTTCATCACACTTTAGTGTGGTGAGGACACCTTAAAGCGTTGGTATACAAAACTGCTATTCAAAGTGAAGAGGATTTACGGAATGAAATCATTAATTCATGTGTCATAATAAAAAATATGCCAGGTATTTTCAGAAGAGTGCGAAATTCAATGATGCGGTGGCTAGACGGTTGTATTGAAGCTGGAGGAGGCCATTTCCAACACTTAATTTAGTGCAATTCGTTATCTATTTGTTGATGTTATTTAATATTTGTTGTTATTGTTACATAATTAGTAATGAAAAATTGTGAAAATGATAATTTCCAAAAGAAACATTCAATTCCCCATATTATTCCTTGTGAGGTCCAGGTTAGGTCGACTTTTTTTCTTAAAAACTAAGCAAGATACGAAAAAATTCAAGAGACAAAAAAGGTGTATTTCTAATTGCTTAATCCAAACAAATAATGAAAATTGGTCAAAAGTCAGTGGCGTTCATTTTTATGACAAAAATATTCGTTAAAATCTCGGTAAGACGCCACTGGACTTAATAAATTGAATCACGTTCGGGCTAAATTAGCTCCTTAATGTTATAAATACCATTGCCAAATTACAATAAAATTAGGTGAGCGATATTTAAGATATTTACGAATAACTTTTTTTAATTTTTATTTTTACACCCTGTATCTTGAGAACGAAGGATTTGCGGACCCATGTTTGTATGAACATTTTGTCTTGAAATTACCACAGAATCGTCTGTTGAATTTATGGTACACCCTGTATAATAGACCTTAGACATTTGAGTTGAACATTGTAAGGTATAATAGTGAATTGCCCTAAGGAGTAATGAATAGTTTGAATATTATAAATACATAAAAGATGGCATCAAAACAGCAGCAACGGAAATATATAATATTGAATTTTGGAATGACATATGTTTCCACAAATCACAGAATATAAAACAATTATGATGAATTAAACCTACATATTTGCTATTAATCTGCTTATATTGGACTTATATTGGTAGGTATTATGATAGGTCAGGAATTATGACGATGTAAATATTTTGGAAGAAATATTGTTTCCGAAAATGATCGAAAGTTTCATTTACTTGTAAGATTTTAGAAACATTTCAGTTCATCCAGTACTTTGCCAATGCCAAACCTAAAGTTTGGACACCTGTCTGCTTTCAGTTGCTGGAAGGAAAAAACATATTCAATCTACATACATATATTTTTTTTGCTGACACGAGAATTTAAGCCTATGATGAATTATATTTACGTTCAAGTGGCATGCTGTTTTATCGAAAAATGTCGGATTCATTCAGCTAACGTGTTCTATGAATTTGAACTGTCGGAAAGTTCGCCTGCATGTCAACTCAACTATTAATCTAGAACTGAATAACTAATCAGAATAGAAAAAGTCACCCGAATGAGTGTCAGGTAAAATTACAGAATGATTCCACACTGGCGAGGGAAGAATTCTAAATTTATTCTATTGCTGGAAATGTTTATGTGACTCTTACATTCTTCCGAGTCTGATATTAGTCAGTATTGATGTCATCAGAGTTCTTAATGTATAAATAGAATAAGGTGATTACTAACCTGTATCGGTACTTATGGTTATTCCACAAGGAGGTGATATAACTACAGGAATCCGATTAGTTCTGATGTTTTGATAAAATTGCAGTCAGCTGAATTTTTTCATTGGACCCCATGAAATGGGGGTCCAATGAAGTTCCATGTAGTTTCTTACGTCACCATCTACGCAATGTACTAGAGAAATTTTTCCACGAGGTCTTCATTATACCTACATTATATTGAAATAAAATTATTTTTCAGTTGGTTTCCATTCATTTTAATGTTCAAAAACGTTTTCACCAACTTCCATACAATGGTACAAACGAGCCCTCACATGGTTGAGAATCTCAGGAGTTATTTCTCTGCAATGCCTCATGATATTCTCTCTCAAATCTTCTAATATTGTTGACTGAGACAAATACAAAATGAAGAGAATGACATAGTCAAACTTAACTAGGCAAAATGAAATTTTTTTGAAGTATATTTCACAAACACACCTATAAAACCTAGGTAACAAGATTTTTTAGCTTCCAAACTATGAGCATCAGACCATATGTTTTATACTTTATTGAAATCTGCTCATCATGGAGCATCTGATAATGCGAAACAATATAGGGTGATCCATTAAAAAAAAAACTAGCGGCATGCTCTGGGGGTACGATGGGGAAAGTAACATCAAATGTGAATATATCAAAATGTGTCCCCCTGTATACAATAGTTGAATTGTTTTTTTATTTTTTCTGCAAATCATTGTAACAAAAGTTATTCAAGGTGGTTCGTTTTAAATGTAATGCACTAATGCACTGTATTCATGATGAAATATTGTCAACATGTCTCTATAATAAGTTAGGAGTATTTTGATAGGTTTCTACGATCGCAAAGTTTCACTGAATAGTTTGATAGATACGAATAAGACAAGCTGGCAAAATTACCTTTTATATTTGAAATGTCACTTTTTCCATAAAGCTATTTTGACTAATCTAACAGTAGTGATATGTTGATGATTGAATTAACAAACTCAGTACAATTAATAAAATTGACAAAACTAACAAAGTAAACGAGCTAATAGATTAAGAAACTGAATCAACACAGCTGATAAAAATGACAATGTTTTCAGCCATGCCCCCAAATTGTTTGAAAGGCAATATCGAAATATTTTAAAATTTCACTACAGAAAATTTTGAAGTGCATTTCTTTTTGTACATTTCACACAATTGGTTCTCTCACAAAACAAAAATGCGACATTAACCTTCAAAATGATTTACTACGTGAAACACAATCAAAGCTATTGGAACTTTTCATCACCACGTGTATCGCCTCAGTTTGTGACGCTGCTGGAATTTTTCCTGGCGATAGTCTCAATTTTGCAATAAGGTGTTACTTTAAATTTTACGTTCCTTTGGAAAAAGTTTTACCAAAAACCAGACTGACTGTCTCTATGGATATGTCGAAGAATTTGTGGTAAAACTTGGGGTTTAGGTCCCAAACAAATCCATTGGATTTATGTCATGATTGTCAGACCAATATAATCAATTATGGTGCAATTGCCTGGTGACCGAAGGCTTTACAGAAAAAGACCCAAACGAAGCTGTCTGGCTGAATTCCTGGCCGTACTGGCCTGGAAGGCAATGAGGCTGCAGACTCCCTTGCAAAGAGGGTGCTGCAAGCAGCTTCATCGGACCAGTACCTGTCATTGGCATCGCTTTAGGCTTTGTCAAACAAAGATCGAACACCTGGATGGCAAGAAGGTTTATGGACTTCTCGGACTGTCGTAAGACAGTGTGTGTCACCTCTCAGGTTTTTAGAGTTCGGCAGAGCCGTACTCTTACCATCTGACCTGAAAAACCACTCACCATACAAACTAATCGGCTTCGTTGAGAAGCTGGGTTTGTTTGGTCGAGTGTGAATAGGTGCGAGCCACAATAAACCCTTGCGGGTCGAATAGACTCACTCACTTTGAACCTAACCTAGCCTATATATCAAAGGCATTGAATAATTCCGTACATTGATGAAAACCGTATGAAAATCCGATGGGGTGGGGGACCTTAGTTTATGATATATAGTGATATTATTTTTTAGAATTTGAATGATAGTCAATTGTAAAACTATTTGATGATTAATTATTCACTCAGAATTATAGAATAGAATAGAAAATAATAGAACTTTATTGGGAACGTTACATATCCATACAAGACATTTGTATCAAGTCAGTGTTCCACCTTTCGGAACAAGAATTGAAGTAATGTACAATTTGAATAGAAAGACCAATGCTTCCACTGTGAATAGGAACATCACACAAACACATGAATATACATATGCCTCTAAAGGTTCATGCTACATCCTACATAAGTACCTTAGTAGCAAATTACTTTTTTATTTGAGATCTAACATTGTATTATATGTACAGTATTATGAAAAATAAACACTATGCATTTCTTGGGAAGGTTTGTGTCCAACTTGAGCTTTGGTTTCAAATAAAATGAGGAGTTTATGGATTTCTTCGATGTGATAAACAAGATAAACTTCACAATTATGGTTCGCCCAGCCTCAAAAATAAATGAACAACAGAGTGGTATTGGCCTATTAGCATCACAAGATTTTTTTACTTTATGTTTTGTAGATTATTTATATCAGCTGAGGTACACAAATTCTTTCCTTCACTTCAGTATTCGAAAAAGCAATTTGTTCGATTGATGATCTATTTATTTTGTAGAAATTCATATTGAATATAGAATGAAGAAAATAACTTTAGTTTATTATTTGGTAAGACCGGTTTCGGTTTAGTAGACCATTTTTATGTTACTGATCGATGCTTCCTAGGCGAGATGATACTCAAATATTGGCTGTGATTAATACTCCAGTAGTGTTTTTCGTAGTATTCACTCAAAATATAAAATAGGGGAAGATTTTGCACTATGAAAGTCGTCGGAATGCCATTCCTGAACAAAAAAGCTCAAGGATTACAAATATACAGGGCTAGTGGAAAGAAACTAGGGTTACCATTTCTTATCTGTCTAAATCCGGGAGAAAAAAAAACATTGATCATCATAACCTTTTATTTTATTTTGAACTTATAATTTACATTTGAACGAACAGATTTTAAAATATCTGGTATAGAATAGACAAATTCAAAAAACTCTTTGCAGTCCATTTTAAAATTGAAAAACATTTGAATTTCCGCCTTGACATGTTCTTCATTTAAACGATTTCTTTCCTATGTCCATATTATATCGAATACTATGTTAAAAATACGCTCGTATGCAGCGTTAGATACAGGTACGGGTAAAACAAATGAAACATTTTTCATAACATAACACCAACTCCATTTTCGATGGTTGAAAAAAATTTTGCCCACCTCAAATCCACTCTTTCATTTGATTTGACAATGCTGTCTTGAACTTCCCTTAAAATCCAAAAATCTTTAAGTTTATTTTCATCAACGGCCAAATCTCTCAAATCATCCCACGTTATTGTATTTTTTATTGAAATTATGGTCAGTTTACTGTAGGTACCCAGAATTTTCAAAATCATACCATTTATTCAGGCGATCCAAACATCTCTGAAAGAAAATGTCTGCTTCCTTGTAAAACGTAGCGTTGTCTGTTTCATTTATCTTTGTTAAAAGATCTTTTACTGAACTCAAAAAAAAAATATCTTTTCTTCTATTTATAATTTTTTGGCAGATTTCAATCATAACATTGTGCAATTCTGGGCAAGTTACAAAATCACTTTCAAGAACTTTAATGACAGTGTTAAAAATCTGCATCGTATTGTGTAAAAAGTATATTGTGTAAAAAGTAACAGTAGCTTAGCATGACGTCAGAGAGTTTTCATTTGTATATTTTAAATTCCTTCCGGGAGCCGGGAGATTTTAATTTTTAGAGCTTAAATCCGGGAGACTCCCGGAATTCCGGGAGAGGTGGGATTCCTAGGAGAAACCCTTGTGCGGAGATTTTCTTGGATAACCTACACCTAGAGAATTGATTCTATGAAAGCTATTCAATAACAAATATAGCATAGAGAAAATAACTTTTGTTTAATGATTTGTTACGACCGGTTTCGATTTATTAGACCATTTTGAAGTAACCATTTTCTCGTTTACTTTTCTACATTATAATAACAAGTAGCTACTAGGCAATTAGCACTAATATAAACATTGAGATGATAACTGGTATTAAGAATTCATTCAGGTTAAGCAACTCGAGAGTATTAGAATGCATTCCGCAACATTCCAGAACTTCAAGAAACATTATGGAATGTTGTGAAATGTTTAGGAATGATCCCGAGTTATATGGTGTGGTAGGTCTCAATCTACCTTCCGTAGAGAATGTGTTCATCTGAAAAGGATGCTGTAAGGGGAAGTTTCGTCCTCTTGAAGTACAATCTGGAACATTCCAGAGTATTCCTTGAGAAAATCCGGATACCTCCGCTTGCAACTAATAATAATAACCTGAAATTCACTCAAACAAAAGTATTTTATCCATAACTATCTGTTTGAATTTTGGAATAGACGAGCACCTTTCTATCTGAAGACAACACAAAACAAAAATGTAATCCCAACCCCAAAAATAATTTAGTACGTTGAACATTCGACCCAGAGAAAAGTTATTCATTCGTGGCATCGATTTGTAAGGTCGCCTCGTACAATGATTTCAAGTTTGCGATTAATTTTTAGATGTTGATTTGAATTGAATGCTGAAATTTTCAAGATTACTAACGTATCTATTTGATATGAATTGATATTTCTGTATATGTAAAATAAGGAGGGTGAGTGTAGGCCCACAGCACTTAAGCCACATGTGACCCAATGTGCATCCTCCCGAGGAGTTGGCCTCCTAGGTCATCGTCCATCCTGTCCTTTTCAGGAAGGTGGACAGGTCACTGTCCACCTTCGTGATCAGACAGTGATAAATGTTATAACTTTTTAAGGAGTTCAGTGAAACATGCGTTGAAAGAAAGTGGTTTATTTCTCTTGTTTGTGAAAATAATTTTCACTAGATCAATTTTTGTTGAATAGTCCGTCTCTGTGGCAAGAAATCGAATGCATCTTCATAAATAAATCGGGTGTGAAGAACCTCTAGGAGAAATGAGCATCCGGACACCGGTCAAAACAGCACTTTGGGGAAAGACAAACGCTTTCCGTAAAAAATAAAATCGGTCGCATCTGCTTTCAGACGACAGGAAAAAATTACAAACCGAAAAACCACACACATGGTTTAGGAACAAAACGTTTTGGCTCGCATTCACGCTGAAATCTCGTTCAGTATCAACTTTTCAGTCAGTAGTAGTGCATGAGCCGAAAATAGTCAAGACTTCGGTGCGATCTAATATTCTGAAACGTTGTATATGAGTTCATGAGAGAAATACTGGATTTGAGTGGCATATTTCGCATGTGTTTTTGGTGATGTGATTCAGTGGCGGATGTTTCAATGATCACTTTCGCGAGGAATGAAGTGGAGGTGAATAGTGGCACGTTTTCCTCCAGGTTTTTCGCACTGATGGGGACAGAAAGTGCCTCGAGTATACAGAGAAGGAAAACAATAGGTAAGCGAGAGCGTTTTGTTTTGTCCGACGAAAATATCACTGGCAACAGATTTCGCGGTGTTTTGGCAGTATCCATGAAATTGTTAGGGTCGAGTTGGAATTTTTCGAATGACTGCAATCAACGCGTTGTTGGAAAGTTCCCCGAAGGACGGTGGAAGCTCACATCTCTTCTAGTTGTGGGTTTTTTCAGACTACATCAAGCTAGGCCACACCCCCTTACCGTATAACTCATCTAGATGAAAGGGAGTCAGGATTGAAATACATTGTCAGTAGTACAGATTAAGAATACTGTTGATTACGGGACAATTTTTCTACAACATTCGCTTACTAATTGACCTGTTCCCTAATAGTAAGAAGTAATGAATGCTTGAAAAACAACATTTTCTGATTTCGTTATGATTTGCTACAGCTTGTATAAGTGGGTTTATAATAATTTACCGGGTCTACTATATCTTTGTATCGCAAACGGGTCTCGAACAAAAGCTTTTTTGAGCTTACGGGTAGTTCCATCACCTGCAGTGGCTTGCGTTTGGGAATTTAATCAAAAGTCGTCAAAACTGATAACTACATTCATTTATTATACAATATATTATCTTCAAGCAGATATAAGCTTATGAGATGTGAGACTGACACAGGTTTGTTGAAAGCTGTTGAACAGTTATGAAATAAAAACATTTGCAGGAGATGACATCCTTCCTAAGATTAATTTCTTGACTGATTACATTTATAGACAGTTATGACAAACAAACCCAAACAAACTGATAGCCATCAAGATTGTTGTAGCTCTCTTCAACCATCAAAGTAAGATGATATTGGAGTTTTCAGATCCAGGTGGAATTCATATCCCCCGAAAAGAGAAAGAAAAACGAATATAATGTCGAAGTTATCTTTTAGAACTCCGCAGGCTCTATCCAAATCATTCTGTTAGGATGGATGTCCTGATATGGGAGCCATTGGTGAAATGATGTCCTTTTCTCTTAAGTTAACCCAGGTCATTTTGCATGAAAATGTTGAGTGAAATTGTGTATTCAATTTTATATACCATCTTCAAGCAGATATAAGCTTATGAGAAGTGAGATTGTCACAGGTTCATTCAAAGCTGTTGAACAGTTATAAAATTGAAATATTTGCAGGAAATGACATCCTTCCTGAGATTCAATTATCGACTGATTACATTTATAGACACTTACGACAAACAAACCTAGACAAACTGATTTGTAACACTTTGAAAGTCATCAAGATTGTTGTAGTTCTTTTCAAATATCAAAGTAAGATTATATTGGAGTTTTCCGATCCAGGTGGAATTAATATCACCGGAAAAAAGAAAGAAAAACGAATATAATGTCAAAATTATCTTTCAGAACTCCGCAGGCTTTATTCAGATCATTCTGTCCTGATATTGGTGCCCTTAGTGAAATCATGTCCTTCTCTCTTAATCCTTTAACTCAGGTTGTTTGGCAAAGAACTGTTGAGTCAAAAAAATAATAATAACGCGTATTATTTCAATGATACAAAACAAGTTCAGACGTTCTTAGAAGTGAGAGGTCGAACAGACTTTTTTATTTCATTTTTTTTGTTATCAATCTGAAATGCTTTACATAGCTATACCTTACTAACATATTGGTTGTTATTAGAACAATACATGGAATCAGTGAAAATTGACAATTGAAATAGTACTTGTGATACATCATTTAATTTAGAAAGTAATGAGAACTTGAAAATGATATAAGGGGTGTTTTTCTCAGAAACTGATAGTTGTTGACTTTTTCGAAAAAAAAAATAAACGGAGATGGCAAATGGTATATGTGAGGAATGAACAATTTTTCATCAATCTTCCGGAAGGATGCGTAAATTTCCTTCGAAAAAACGAGTATCGATACATTTCACTAGAAGTAGGTTTGGGAAGAACAGGCGATGAATATTTGCAACATTCAAAGTAATAGTTTCTCTGGCAACAGGCATCTTCTCGGTAATATATCGTTTTTCATAAATGAAACATTCACTCTTCATACCAACAACTGAGTTTAAAAATAGAATAATTACTGAAATTCGTTAGAATCGACCTTCAAATTTATTTTCAACAGGTTACTAGGGTTGGATGGCTTTTCAATGAATGGTTGAAACTACAAAGATTTTATTTCCAGTATTTCAATCTACATTCTGCCTAAATTATATTTGATCATAAAATACATGTGTTTCATTTCATGAGAGTCTTGATTGCTTGACGAAAATTGGTAGAGCATTAATTGCTTTATTTATATTTACAATCTCCATCAAGAGCGACACAATCATTCCAGCGCTAATATTTCAATACCACTTTTGTAGAATGATTTATCTTTTTTCTCAAAATAGGCCTTAGTTTCGGCAATAATCTCTTCATTCGACCGAAATTTCTTACTGTTGAGAATTTTTTGAGGTCTGGGAGCCAAATCTGGCGAATACGGTGGATGTGGGAGCAATTCGCAGTTCAATTCATGTAGATTGGTCACTGTTTTGATTGACTTGTGACACAATGCGTTGTCTTGATGAAACACAATTTTTGCTCTGCCATATGCGGTCGTTTCTTTGCAATTTCGGCCTTCAAACGCTATAATAACGCCATATAATATTCACTGTTGATGGTATTTCCTTTCTCGAGATAGTCGAATATTCCACCACACACATCCCTAAATATCAAGGCCATAACCTTCCCAACCAATTGTTGTGCCTTCGGGCGTTTTGGACGAGGTTCACCAGTTGCTCTCCACTCAGATGACGGTCGTTTTGATTCCAAAGTGAAGTGATGAATCCATGTTTCATCCATTGTTACATATCGATGCAAAAATTTCGGTTTGTCATGTTTAAACATGGCCAAACACAGTTCAGAATAATCAAGACACTCTTATTTTTGGTCAACAGTGGGCTCGCGCGGCATCACTTTGAACAGAAGTTTCTCATAGTCAAATGCTCATGCAATATAAAGCCAACAAGTACTTTTCATATCTCATTCAACTTCAGTTTTTGATCATTCAAAGCAATTTTGTGGATTTTTTGAATTTTTTCCTTGTGTCACTGCTTTATTTGGACGTCCAGTGCGTTCTGCATCATCGATGTCTCTACGACCACGTTTGAAGTCAGCACACCAATGTTTAATTGTTGTTTCTGATGGATTGGAGTTCTTGTAACACTTTTCAAGCCAAGTCTTCCATTGAACGGTAATTTTTTCCATCAAGAAGCAGTGTGAAATTAAAATACAAAATTGTTTTTGATCCATTGTTTTGAAAATGACAAAAGTAGTGTCACTCTTAACACAATAACTCACAAACTTATGAATAGAATATCATGAAATTTCAATAGCTTTCTTTTGAAGGTTACTGTTTACTAACTAAAAGCGCCATCTATGTGTTAGACCTGAGACTTGTCAGCCATTGTAGTACAAGTTCTAACTTTTTCTTGGAAAATTTATATTTTATATCATATTAATTATGTATTATAATAAATTGATAAGTTTGATCTTTATATTGGCAGGTCTAGGCCAAGACTCGCCGAACACACACTCTCTCTGGCAACCTTGAGGTGTCTCACGGTGGCCTCCGCGAAGGTTTTGGAAGGTTCAGCGATATTACTATCGTTGCGCGGCTTCTTCAACCTTGAAGTTCCCTCCGTGGAGGTGCACAAGTGAGGAAGCTTTCCTGCAGGGGCAGCCGGTTCCTTGTCTTTATTCAAGGCGGAGCTCTTGGCGCCTGCCGTAGGAAGTGGCCTTGCTGTTGGAGGTGATCTGTTATGTCCAGCCTCATTCCAAGCGGTAGATTGGGGTGGACATTTCTGTTCATCCCCAGCCACCACCTTAGATTGAGGTGAGCACTTCTGTCCAGCCTCAGGATTGGTTACTGTTTTTGTTGTTTCTGTTTTTGTGTTGTTTCATTCATGTGTAGCCACGAGTAGCAAGGGAAGAGTTGGTCACCTCTGGCAGAGCCTCGCATTACCAAAGGTAGGCTGATTACAGTTAGTTTTCGACCAGTTCCCCAATGGGATTATTCGTGACCGCATATCACCCTGCGGACATTCAGCTTTTGGCACGATTCCTTACACTTTAGCTTGGGTAGGCTGGTCCACGGTGGCATGTTTTATAAAGGCTTTTGGGGGTTGTAGTTTCCCTCACCTCACTCATTTCTGCTACTGATCAGGAGTCCAGCGACACCGTCCGTAAGACCACATTGGCTTCCCGGACAGGACCTTCAGTCCCCTGGCCGTTCCCCTATCCGCCACCTGGGGACGCGCCCAATAGGTAGCATAACCTACGGGCGTTCCAATGTGTATTTATACACCTGAGAAAAATACCTTCGAACACATCCGAAAAAAACTTTATAAAGTGACCGCCTGGAAAACGAACAAAGAATTGCTTTAATCTCTGTCGAATCCCTATCTGCTGATTTTACTATTTGAAATCAAATTGTCTCTGAAAACACTATACAACTCGGTAGGGCCGCCCACAGATCTATCTTGGATCGAAACAGAGAACAACAGTGAGGAATTGTGTGTTCCTGACGATATTGAAGAGGCTGCAAAAAGAGCTTCAACTGAATTGTTGGTAAAAAAATCGGCTCAGCAGTACGACATCCATATTCTAATTTTCTTAGCTGGCCTAGACTTGAAAACGTCGAACGAAATTTCAACGAAACCGTCTTCTTAGTCTATCTGGAACAGAAATCAAAAATATGGAACTCGTCAACTTTGTGAAGCAAGTTTTCAAAGATAAAGTCGAGTGAGTTCGTTAAAAATGGTGTTACACAAGCAAATATTTCAAGGTAACAGCATTCTTAAAGCGAAAAAATAAAAGTTATAGGCCCAAAAAATCAAAAACTCTTATGTTTGAACAAGTCCAGAGATTTATAAATGAAGCTCAAGATGAAAAATATTTGATGATGAAAGTTGCTACTATTTTTGGAATATATGGAGCATGTCGGCGTGAAGAGCTGTGCCATTTATTAATAGAAGACATTAAATTAATGGATAAATCATTGATTGTTCAAATTCTAAATACAAAAACGAAAATAGGTCGTTCTCTTTGCATTGCTGGAAAAAACATTGACTATTTTAATAAATACGTTGCATTACGTCCTTCTGTTTTGAAATATGTTTTTCCGTTAATCAGCTGTCGCTCCCATACGAACGACAACTCTCATAAATTGAGAAACTTGTGCGAGCTAAAGACTAACGAGGTCTAACCTTTAACGTGTTATCAGTCATCTGAAATACTCAAATTAAAAATGCAGTGCCAATCCAGTTGGTATAAAACACGTTTAGGAAAATACCCTCTACCATTGTTTCTGAACCTC
>WOGO01005259.1:0-12581 GCA_015342085.1 Leptinotarsa defecta | reverse complement strand
CGCACAAGTTTCGACTTCTGAGGGTTGTCATTCGTAGGGGTGCGACAGCTGGTTAACGGAAAAACAGATTTTAAACAGATTTTTCATACAATAGCATTGTGACGCCTGAAGACGCTATTGTATAGCGAAACATGTATCCCCTTCAGAGTAGTTCCCCTCAGACATAATACATTTATGTTGGCGGTTTTTCAATCCTCGAAGTAGTTCTAATATGCACTTTTTGGTATGTCCTCTATTAGTGATTCGGTTTTTATCTCCTCAATCGTCGCAAAACGTAGTTCTTTCATGAGTCTCTTCAATCTTGGGAACAGGGGGCCGAATCTGGTGAATGCAGTGGCTGAGGCATCATTACGGTATTGTTTTTGGCCAGAAAATTCCGAAGCCACAGCCAGCAGTCACATTCCGTCGCGTATTTCTGAAATGTACCGCTCTTGTTGGAATCCTACTGTTAAGCTTAGGTTTTTCCTAAGATATTTCTTTGGCTCCAGCTTCCCAGGGTCGTCCAGAATGATCCCGGCATCCCACCTTTTTAGGGATTGGGTGTGACGTTTGGCTATTTCCGCAATTGACGAAGTCATCAGGCCGTAGGTCTAACTGTGTTCTAAAATTCTTGTCCAGCCGCTTCCTTGGCTAAAGATCGGCGATGCCATTATATTTACTCCTGTCGTGCCCTTTTGACCCACCTTTTAACCTACCGTGGTTCATTGTCTCCAATCTGTTTATCGGATCTAATAAAAAAAAATCCATATGTTGCGGATTTTATGTGTGACACGGCATATATGAAGATATCTATGAAAAAACTTCTACTTCTTTATGAATGGTATCATTCATTAGCTTCAACCGTCTCCAATATTCAACGGACTTTCAATTTCCTTAACGATATTAAACCATAACTGGTATACCCAAGATAATGTTGTTATCTACCGAGGCTTTGGCATTTGATAGCATTCTAGTACTAGCTCTGAGCCAACCGATATGCCTACATTCTCAGCGAATTGTCTAATACTGATTCGACGATTTTCCATAACAATTTTCCTCACTTTCTAAACATTTTCATCGGTTGTTGATATGGTGGGGCGTCAAGGGAGAGCGTCGCCATTCAATTCTTCTCGACCTTCTGTAAAAATTTTTCTGACTCAGAGTACAATCATCGTATGCCACTGGCAACATTTCAAGTGTTTTTGAGCACTCAATTTCATTGTTTACACAAATTTGACGCAAATTATTTGATCCACGTTTTTTGATAGCAAAAAATCGCCGAACACACAAAATCTAACTTTTATGACTCTCACCAACAAACCAAACATGCTAAGCAGGTGAAACTGTGAACATATTTTCGAGACGAGTGTACCAACGTAAGAAAAAATAAAAAAACGTAGCCCGCGAAATTTGAACATTCACCTTATGTTTTGAACATCCCTCGTATATCTCTCTCACTTCATCCTGTATAACTAACTAGTTGTTCCAAAAGTGATTCCAACAATATTCATTTTATTATCCATATCCTTCGCGGCACTCTGTTTCTGACATATCCATAAATATAAATGCTTTTTTCTGATTCATCTTACATATTCTACAAGAGAGTTTCAAGAACACGTGCATATCTCCGGAAACAATTAATCGCACTGCTTTATATATTTTTTCATAATTACTTGGATACGAACGACGGACGTCGGCAAGTTCTCTTTTTATGCTCCGTAGACTTTCTTTTTGTCATGATGTGTAATTATTCAGGAATAGTTGTCGGAATGGGTTCATATTGGATTTCATTATTTAAAAAATAGTGATTTGTCGATTTGATAGGTCTCTTCCGTTAATAACTAACTATCATTACCCTTTTTCTTTTGATGATAACGGAATTCAGACAAAAAGGATTCGATTTATGAAAGGGTCTGTGTCAGTGCTATTTTTAGTAGTTTGGTGGCCGTGGTCTACAAGTTTCTATGCCCAACTTCTTTCTTCTTCTTTTTCCATTAATGGCGTCAGCTGCCAGGGCTATCCAGCCAGGAGTTCCAGGATCCTGTTGCTACTTCAGGTGGAGCCCACACTGAAGTGGATCTGAGTTAGACCCAAACCCCACCTGGGTTTGCGCTAAAACAAAGTTCGACTGTAATTTGAAGTCAGTTAACAAGCAATGTCCGACTGCACTAGAGTGTAAGCACTAATGTGAGGTGATGCACTACGGTTACGTGTATGGACACTACGATCAGGTCATGATTGGCGAAGCACTGCATGCGCACAAGTATTAGGTCTGTCTTGATCACTAAAGTTTATATTGGATGCAATCAGGAATTTGGATATGGTTTGTATGTTAGATGGTGATATATGTTTGAAAAATATACTGGTTTTGAAATGGAATTTGACGTTACGTCTGTTGTCAGTTTCTGTTTTATTTTTTATCGTTATAGTTTATAAAATGCTGTAAACCTTTCATCAAATACGTTGTAAGGATGTACAAAATGAAGCTACGAAATTATTACTTGCACAAATACGATTCTAATTGAAGTTAGAGAAAATTGAAAAGTTTGTTTTTATTATTGATTTTAACATCTGACACAAATTAAATCACTTCATTCTGACCAATCTTATTATTAATGACGTCACTACAAATCGTTTCTAAATAGACGCTCGAATACGATTATACTCCAGAAATAACCTTCGCTCCATTGAGTCTGTGATCTGTGTGCTATTGTGTGGTAGTGCCAGTGACGTCATAATATGGACTAATAATTAAAGAGAGAAAATTGACTCCGAAAACTAAAAAAAGATGAAAGGGTTCACGTTTTGGCATTTACGTCACTCATACACATCGTCAGATACAATGTCACGATGTTTTATGTGTTGCTTATTTCCATGTGAAAATTTTGGGATTTGATTGGTCACATGATATAACGCATGGCCGCAGGTGGAATTGTTTAATCTGTGGTAACAGTGACATCAGCCCATAATACCACCCTATATATGTAAAATATTATTATTATTATCATTTCTATGGTTCACCTCCACATTTTCAAAACGCTTAATTTTTTACTATTTTGATTGAGCAGAAGAGCGAATAAATTTTGGCGGTAATGACATATATGGAATAAAATTAGTGTGAACAAAACACCTATAATAAATATTTTGTTCAATAACAACATATCACTATGTATTTTACTGATAGGGTGATAGTTCTTGTGGATATTGATTGTTTTTATTGCCAGGTAGAAGAACAATTAAACCCTAATTTGCAAAACAAACCAGTTGCTGTTGTACAATATAATACTTGGAGAGAAGGAGGGTGAGGAGTATACTACCAGACTTCATACTTACTAATATTCCCAACGTTTATAATTCCTTTTAATTCAACATCCCCAGTTTTTAAAAAAGGTCCTCAAATACTTTTGATATTCATTGATTTGGAGGTGGATTCATGCATCAGTCTAATGTTGCAAGTTTCAAGTCTGAGAATCACATAGATTGACATGAGAAGTATGTAAATGTGATATAATATAAAGGTTGCCTCTGAAAAATCACTGATCCAACTTATTATTTACTACTTGCAACTTATAAGGCACGAATCATGAATTCACCCTAACTATTTTGTCTTTTCTTGCCTATTTTAGAATCATTGCGGCCAACTATTTGGCTAGAGAAAAAGGAGTGACCAAAGGTCTATGGTGCTACGAAGCAAAAGAGAAGTGTCCAGAAATTTTATTTGCGACTGTATCTCAAATTCGGGGAAGAGCTGATCTTACCAAGTAAGTGGAAATTCAAATTGAAATAACATTTAATTACATCCAAAGTATTCCACTTTTGTAACTTGTTGAATTATAATAATAAATCATAATGTCTTATACAGGTATAGAGAAGCTGGAAAACAAGTTGCAAATGTTTTGCAAGCATTCACTTCCCTCCTGGAGAGAGCATCCGTGGATGAAGCATATTTGGACATTACAGAAGAGGTGAACAAAAGATTGACAAAATATATTGAACAAATTTCTTTAGACAAACTGCCAAATACTCATGTTGTTGGATATGTTGTTAAAGATTTTTTGGATAATATCATGAACAGTAGGGAGTTTTCTGAGAGCAACTATAAGTTGGCTATGGGAGCCCTAATTGCTGAAGAGATCAGAAGAGACGTATTCGAAAAAACAGGTAATTATTTTTGAGTGATTAAAAGTGAATCATCTAAGATATTTTGCAATGATCTACCTTCCATTCCAGATAAGAACCAAATTTTTACTTTGGAAGTGTTTGTGAAGTGTTTCTGAAATATGAATGAATAAACTCAAATATATACTTTTAATTGTTCTGGTTTTCACCTAATATTATAATTATATTAAACATGTTCATTTGATAAGTTTAATTTGGAACTTCTGGCATGAAAATAATCGAATGATAACACTTTTTTCTCACCAGAGCAAAAATGCTGCCTCTCAGCGTGCGTTTCGCTAATCAAGTTTGCATCATCTGGAGAGACTAAAATACCACAGTTATGCTGACTTGATTAGTGAATCGTGTGTCGAGAAACAGCATTTCTGTTCAGGCAAGAAAAAAGTTTTTCAATGAATACATGCTCCTATGTTTGCTGTATTAAATAAACAATTTTAGGGTACAGATGTTCTGCAGGCATTGCTCACAATAAAATTCTAGCAAAACTTGCTTGCGGATTGAACAAACCAAATGCACAGACTATTTTTCCGCAAGAGTCAGTAATCGAATATTTCAAAAATTTACCACTTGAGAAAATTAAAAGTTTAGGGGGGAAATTTGGTAAAAACATCTCGGAAGAATTGCAGATTTTGCACATTGGTGAATTGATGAAGTTTACTGAAAAAGAATTGATACAGAAATTTGAAGAGAAAACTGGGTAAGTTGAAAAAACAAAGACATTGATTTTTCTAATGATTTGTTTCCAGCAAGTGGTTATACAATATTGCACGAGGTGTAGATTTGGAACCGGTCAAATCTCGGATTATATCTAAATCAATCAGTTGTTGCAAAAGATTTCCTGGAAAAAACTGTTTGATATCATCAGGAAGCGTTGAGAAATGGGTGAATGAATTGGCAATAGAGATTTCTGAAAGATTAGAAAAAGACATGGAAGAAAATAGTAGAAAGGCGAAGCAGATTGTCGTTAGTTTCTCTCAATTCATCGGGGGTAAAAATATTAGCGGTTCAAAAACGATTTCTTTAAACTCCTATGAACATTCAAAAATACGAGAAGACTGTTTAAATACCATCAGAAAATTCTGTTCTAAATCAGATGGAACTTTTAATAATATAACATACTTGGGATTGAGTTCAGGAAATTTTCAAAATTTACCAAAAATATCCAGTATAAAATCTTTTTTAAATAACTCTAATAATACTTTTCAAAAGATACTCGACAAGAATACTGATGAAGATACCAACGTGACAGGTTCGGTATTTCATAGTGATGATCAAAAAGTTGAAAATGAACAATACAATGTTTCCTCACAGAATCCCTCATGTACTGAGGAATGGAAATGGGAACCTTTCAAGAAAATAAGCGATGCTAACGAATATTCACATTGCCCCAAGGACATTGAGTTGGAAGGTAATTTTCAAATTATATAATTATGTAATAAAATTATCTCAAACTAACCCATTGATCCATATTTAAACTATATACACCGGTGCTTATATTGTGGTTTTCGGTCAGAAAAATGATTACTTCTGAACATTGAATAATACTCATCTCATGTTACGTTTCTAGTTACACTCATTTGGTCATTGTTTTATCAAAAAAACTGTCCCAATCCTATTTTGCAATCGAGATATGAACTTCATTATGAATCAGTATGCATAATAAACTTGGATCACTAGCGAATCGGATTTTTTTCTCAGGGTTGCCCAGTTTGAAAGTTAAGGAGGGACTATTTACGTACTGTACTTATATATTTAAATGTACTTGTATTTATTTTTTTCAATCTGTATACAGTTCAAATTTTTAACAAATTCTTTTCTTATATCTACTTCAGTTGTTTACTTATGTCAAGTTTGAATTGACATGCCTGATACCATGTAGTTGGTCTCTGCAACAAATACATTTCTTTCTATCATTGATTTTTGAAAGGTACTTTGTTTTTTAGATATTACAAACATTGAGAAAGAACCCGAGTCATTTTTTAATGAGTATTTCAAAAGTAACAGCATTATTAACGAAACATTTGACAACTCATTTCACAATGAAACTACTATCAGTGAAACTGAATTAGAAAAGAATATGTCATTAAATGAGGAGCAATTATTACAAACAAATGAATCAATTGTTGATAACTTGGAGACGAACGATATGACAAAGGTTAATAATAACGAAAAGTGTGTCTCACATTTGGATGAAGAATATGCTTCAAGTAGTACCAAAATTCACCAGAAGTCTGGAATAGAAAATGCGATTGAGTCAAAAAGCATAGAGCATCAAGAAAAACACTTGGATGATGAAAAGGTGCGCAGTCAAGGAGTTAAAAGAAAATCTGGTCAGTCAGTGCCATTATTAGAATTCTTGAAAAAATATGATGACTTGAACGAAGATAATAGCGAATATTGCTCTGAGTGTAAAAAAAGAATAAAACTAGAAGATATAACATTTCACAGTGACTACCACATGGCTCGAAAATTACACCATCAAATAAATTATTCGCATGTTGAGAAAGAAACGGAACAATCCTCAAAAAGAAATTGCTCTTTGAAAACTAGAAATAATAAGAAGAAAAGTGAAGTAAGCATTCTGAAGTACTTGAATATGAATATACCTTGAAATATATTTTAATGAATATTTACTTGTGTAATGATTTTATCACTATATTACCACAAGTTTCAAATTTTGGTCCATAATTATTACTTTTAGTAGAAAGAATGCGACAGTAAACTACCATTAAGTGGTGAATTGGCGCAGTGGTATGGCGCCCGATTCACGACTGGAAGGTCGTGAGTTTGATCCCTGCCTCAATAGGATATTTTTCCCAAGAGAATTTAAGTATTTGAAATTGGGATGATTCTGCAACGTTAACATACTGCAGTAAACAACACACAACTTGCCTTCTAAGGCTTTAGCACACGTATTTCGCTAAAGCACTTCCTTATCGCCGAGTCGACTTGACCACGCCCCGTTTCGGTGAACGCCACATTCAACAATTAATTTTTGCAAATGTACTATTTGACACAAACTTTCAAATTATGAAATAAAAAAAAAATTGTTAAATGAGCCCATTGCATCAACAATGATAATTTAGTAGTAACATTCACGTTGGACATGTGGACTTTTATTATATATGAAGATATGGAAATATTATTACAAGTTAGTTTTCACCCAATCATTGTGCATAACAATAAAAATATTGGAAGTGAATAATTTCAATTCGTTCTTCACTATTTGTGGATTTTAAAATGTTTTTACTCCATTGGTGTATAATAAATATGGTTTATTGTTAATTTCACAAAGAAAAGAGTATTGCTGAATGTTAGTCACTTTAATTAAATAATTCAGAACAGTTAATACAATGTATGTTCTCTCATTTGAAATTACATTTTACATAATAAGAAATTTATATATAAGTTGTGATCTTATAATTGATGAAAAAGGAAACCAATTCTTCTGCGACTTATCTGTAACTGCTTCCACCTCTACCCCTCTGGTAATTGGACCGGCCAGTGTTTCCTCCTCTCGCAGAGTATTGTTGATTATGTTCTCTTTCTTGAACATATTGATCGGCATAAGTTGACTTATTCGCTTGAAAAGAATCATAAGTTTTAGCTCTTTTAGTCTGTTGGAAATCCTGAGAGCTATAACTACCTCCGCTATTTCTCCTGTTGCCGCCATCATAATCGTAGTCTCTATTATTTCCACGGTCGTTGGCTCTACCACCACCGCCATAACTACCAGAATTAGAATTGTTGAATCCCCTTCCGTAGTTACCTTGACTTCGGGAATTATCATAGCTCCCTCCTCTGCTACCATACCCGCTAGATTCATTTCCTCCGTATTTATTACCGGCATTATAACTGCCGGCACTATCGTAGCTTCTATTATTCCCATAACCGGAATTATTATAATCTCCGCGGGCCTGATTCGACTGGTAGTTCCCCCCTCCCGAGGAATACCCACCTCTACTTGAAACATAATTTCCGCCTCCTGATGATGAGTAATTATTTCCTCCGCCCCTCGAATAATTGTTTCCCCCTCCTCTATTAAAGTTTCCACCACCTCTATTGAAGTTGCCTCCTCCACGACCACCACCAGCCGGACCAGAAGATCTCTGTTGCCAAGAAGGCATTTCCGGAGGGGGTGGTGCTATCTCGGATGTTCTGCCTCCTCTATCAGGCACCTAAAATGAAGAGTTGGTGTAGTTATGACTGACATCATAGCAACATTTTTACCGATTTTCATCTCAAATTTCTGAATATGTAAATGATCTGACTCTGCTACCAACAGACCATATCAGACAAGAATTTTATTTGGAGCACATGTATTATTTCTGAGTTGACTACTCTGTGTATTTTTTTAGTATCAGCTGTCCTGCCAATTGTTCACAATGTTACTTCGACTAATTATTAAGAAAACTAAATTGAAAATGAATATGATGAAAATTACTTTCAAACAGCAAATAACATTCAAAAATGAATACTACAAACTACACCTGACAACTGATACTAATAACAAATACACAGAATACCCAAATTATATTCCAAAGGAAACCCTTATCTGATGTGGGTGATTTCTGGAAATTTTACATTGTTTACTGGTGACCCCATCTTGTTATGGCATCATGACGATAAAAGTACCCCACATGACATAAATTCATTCATAATGCAGATATTTCACCAGGGAATCAAATAATAAAAAAAATCAAGCATATATTTGATCGTGTAAGAAATTTTATCTATTGATACTTCTTGAAGAAGGAAAAAATTCGAATATTCCTCTTTTAGTCGGGTATTGGCTTTAACGAGCTTTGTCATTTGGAGAATTATACTCCTCTATCTAAATTTTCCAGAAGTGACGGATATGGTGGCACCACCATTTTGGTTGAAGTTGGACAAATAGTACTGGAATTTTCTGTGTATTTATGAAATCAATAATATCTTCAAAATTTCGATTGGCCTTTTTTAAACAAATATATTTCAAATTGTTTTCTATAAGTATTATCTTCAATCAATTGCATTTTTTATTTATTGAAAGGTCAGCTTTTTCGTTGGGTGTTTACATTATAGAAGCGAGAAGTTACGTAATTTTGTAGAGTAAAATGGTAGGAATTATGCAATCCTTTATTCATTCAATACCAGCTTGTATCTTGCATCAATTTACATATTAGAGATGATCTCTATAATCCATAAGAATAGGAAAAATATCTGCTATTGAACTAGTTGAAATAATCTGAATCTTCCTATCCCCACAACCAATCTAGATTCTTCAATCTATAACTGGGTAAAAATATTCACTAAACAACAGGATAAGAGTGACGAGAGGAGGTGCTATAATACTGTAAGAAATAAAAAACTAGTGATTGAAAAGTCTTATCAAAGTTTATCTGAATTCTATAGCGATACATTTTAATATTTTTTCATCTTTCAGACCTCTTTTTATCGTGGGTTTTTTGATAGTTTCAAAATCAAAACTGGGAGGGATGAATGATTGAAGATTTCATTTCGAAATATCATTTTATACGTACGTATCTTTTCTTGATAGTCTTCAGATTTATTTGAACAAGGCAATTCAAACACTCAGACTTTCGACTGTGGGAACCTACTACACAACCACTTTCAACAGATTTCGAATCAAAAGGGTTATTTGACTAAATGATAATGAAGAGGCAGACCAAAAAAGGCTTTTCCCCCAACGGATTTATAAACTGTTACACAAAAAATACTTGCCTGTCCAATTATCACTTTATTAAGCTGTGATCTTGTATTTTTCCTCACTGAAGAATTGCTTGTTTTTTCAATGATAGCAATATCAGTTCTGGCTGCTATTAGATCAGATAAATCAACATCTGGATCAACTTTTAAGAGTTTACGATTCTCGTGGTAAACTTTTTCAAATAAATCATCTTTACCTCTTGTTCTATCAGACCACTACAAAATCAAATTCAACATCCAGCACATTTTGAAATTTCAAATCATAAATATACCTGAAAAGACTGTATAGTGACATCCAACCGAGTAAGCAACATTTCTCGCCTGATTCTATATTCCTTGTTTAAATCATTTTGAACACCATTAAGAATACCCCATTGTTTTTCTGAAAGGAACCCATTGAATATTCCTTGACCAACAATGTCGGCTCCTGCTTTATTCAAAACTATAGGGATGGTGGGTCCGAGTTTTTGGAACAAAGTAGTTATTGATATATTTGCTGGAGGCTTCGGAAAACGTAGAGTTTGTAATATTAACCGCATGTCCTTTCCTTCAGGAGTTTCTTGCTGTAAAAGTAATGATTAGGTTATTTAAATAAAAACTCTTTTCAACCCTACTACTTACAAGTTTCAACTCAATTTTTTTTTCCGGCCTCTTATCTGCCAGTATGCGAGCTCCCATTAATTCCGTTAACAAGTAATCCAACAATAAGAGTCTATCCGAAACATTTTGTAAACGATCCGAAACGTGGCCGTGGGTTAGTGATTTGTAAGGACAATCTAAAAAAAAACTGTAGATTCAACACATTTGAGATAGAAAAAAAAAGGGATTCAAGTACTACTTCTCTCCTAAATACTTGTTGAAAACAAACTTCAACCACATGAAACAATAATTGAGAAAGCATTTTCTTCTTTTATTAGTAAGTACAAAGCAATATTGCATACTTAATTCCTTAAGAAAGGAAGTAACTTCCATTATAAATGCCACAGAATCCTCGGGGCATGTTATAGCATTAACCTCTTCGTCGATACCTTGAAGAGTACGAATTTCATTGGTAAGGAAATTAATAACCTTGGTATATTCTATGCTCTTTGGTCCTCCTTCTATTGCTAGAGGAAAATGTGGCTTCTGAAGCAGAAGTCCAGAATATCTAAAAAAAGGAATACTTGTCAAATAAGGTACCTATCAATTTTTTGTTAACATATATGTTCATCATATTGAAACAGAATATAAAACAAATACTGCAACAGAAATAAGAATTTAACATGTTTGTTTTCTCTTATAGAACTGTAGTATTGTATTGGGTCATACTTTGTAGTCTATCAATACTGAAATATCTATACCTAAAAGATGCCTTTTTTAAAATTACTCAATGTCAAAAATAATTTCTACCTTCAAAAAAAAATAATGATGACTTACCCAATTGTGTCCAGTGCATCTAATATTTTCTCTTCTAATCTACTCATTGTGAAAACAATACTACTGAGAGTTTTTTTTTAAGGGAGATAGATTTAAATTTATCTTTAATTACTTAAAATATGTTATAACATTAAGCCGCTATCGAGTGGGGTTAAAATTATTCTCTTCTTTTAGTTCTTTTTGAAATATTACTATTCATAGAAAAAAAAACAGTTCAGAATTCAACTGACAGATGACAGGTTTTTATGGATGGATGACACAGAACGATTTATTGAAGAATTTCGTTAGCCCATAAAGCCACATGAATGTTAAAATGATATAAAAATAAGAATTTAGGAGTTTTTTTGACTGAAACCCATTTTAGTTCGCTGATTCTCCGTCACTGAACGAGTTTTTAAATTCACCGATGATGAGTGATTCCAATAAGGCATGAAATATGCACATTTCATATCTTTTTAGTTTTTGCGTATTTTAGTTTTTACGCATTTTTTGTGCATTCTGTATCCTGCCACTTTGCTTCAGAAGATCAATTCCGAATGTCAGATCCTTTTACGATTCAGTATTTCATTTAACATGCTCGATCGCGCTATGACACTTGACAGAAAAGCCACATGAGCAAAGTCTGCGTTAACTATGTCATTTTGTGTCGGCACATCAGCTTACATTAGAATGCCTCAGACCCGTTACTATTCAGAATGAAATTGAAGCAATCAATTAAAAAGTGTATGTTGAAATAGAACTCATTAGGCCATGGTCCGAATTGTGCTCACAGCACTTACGACGTTTACACTGCTAGCGTCGGGTCCGATTTACGTGAGCGCACCAACGTCCGTTTGCAGTGTTAATAATTCGGACCACTTGTGTGTGCTTATGAATTCCACCAGTTAAACATAACCTAACAATGCATTTTTTTGAAATAAACATGAGTACGGTATGTGGTGTAGCTGATGAAGATCGAAAAATGCTTGTATTTCTAGCATTTTCTGCAATCGGGGAAAGTGACGAGAGTTATATTATTGATGTGGAAGATATATTAGATATTTTGTCATCATCGAGTAGCTCCGAAGATGAACTGGCTAATACAATTCTCGTGTTAAACAAGAAGCGAGGAAAATTGGAGTTGAGACCTCGTATTCAACGTTACGTCGAAGAAACGATATAAACACTCGATAGTTCAAATAAATGGCGCAAAATAACGTCAATGTTCACAGTGCTAACGATCTGATCCGTGAGTACTGTGAGCACTACGGTGTGACGTCACATGTGACGTCATAGCGTTCACAACGCTAACGGTGAGC
>WOGO01005258.1:0-12581 GCA_015342085.1 Leptinotarsa defecta | reverse complement strand
CTATATGTATCATATTTTTAGATTATTGATTACTACAAACATTATACTCTGTAACGTGTCCTACCCTCAGACGTTTTCCTTGTCATTGTACGTATAACAATGTACTTTTCAACAAGGAAATAATAAAAAATTATTATTATTATGAAACACAGAAAAAAATGTGCTCTGAATGAAATCCTTATTTGACTTGGTCTATGAAGTATGGGTATACAGTTTCAATAATCATGAATGAAATAATGAATACTGTCTGATGAAAGCAAAATTGTCATTTCTTATGAAATCAAATGGTGCCAACGTTGAAAAACTTGTTTCAATATAATCATATCATAAAAGCGGAATGCTAAGAAAAAACTATTTTTACATATTGATGAAGTTCTATCAGAACAAAAGCAAATTGTTATAATTTGAGACGCAGATATATTTCATGTAATTTCCAAGTTTGCAATTCATTGAATGAATATATTTTAGGAAGCAGAACTATGTCACCAGCTGAAAAGTTACTAGATTTGGATATCGACCCTCAAACTAACTTGATCAATAAATTCGCTTTTAATGTACCGAAGGATCCGTATTTGAGTCCCCTTTATGCTGAAGATGATGATCTACGGTTGCTCCCACCCACGCATATTTTGGTAAAGTTTCATCTTCATTTTGAATGTTTTTTATACGTTTTGAAATAATTATATTTTTAGAGTACTCATTTTGATCCCTGTTTGGATGATTGCGTAATGTTCTCGAAGAGGCTGAAAAATCTCGGGAATAATGTAAAATTAGACGTGCTAGAGTCTTTACCGCATGGATTTCTCAACTTTTCTTTAGTGAGTAAAGTATATAATTGAAACATACAAGCGGCTTCAAATATATTTACTGTGATACTTGAAACAATGAATGTATATCTACATTTTCACTCCCTTCAACTGATACCAAAATCGTATTTTGAGCATCCAACAAGGTTTATTATAAGTACAAAAATCAGTGAACAAAAATGCTTGCGAAGAAGTACCTTAGGTTTCACTACCACTACCATTTCAAGGATTGATAGATGTCTTTCTTCAATATTTTATAGACTGTCAAAAAATGAAAAGTTGATAACAAATAATTCACTTCCGATAGTCATCATACTTTTCGGTTTTCAGTTCTCAAGAGAGGCCTATGAGGGATCCAAAGTTTGTATCCAACGTATACAAGAATTGTTGAGGGAAGAACAATAATGATGATAACTTTTACGGAAATACTCATCGATATTATTTTTGAAAAATTCAATAAACGTTTTTGTGAATAAGTATTATGAAAATTCTATTGTAAGGTGAATTGTATATTGGCCTATTAAGGAATTTTTCTAGACTAGAGAATGAAACAATTATTTTTATACAGTACTTACATTATAGTGATGATTTGTTGGTTAATGTGCTAAGCGTAATTTTTGTAACGAAGTTCGAACATAGTATTTGTATTGGTTGTGAAATAGTGAATTTGTATGGTTGTTGTGCAACTGGATGTTTCTTAAATTGAATTGTTTCATTCTGCTTCGGATTCATCCTCAACTTGAAGATGTTTTTAAAAATAATGTATTCTCAGAAAATTGTACGGTAAAATTCCACCCGCCGATTTAAAAATAATTGTGAGCACTTACATATTTTGACGTATAGAATACAAAACAGAAAGAAAAAATCAGTGCTGCCCCTTATTTCCAAAGTTCCGAAAACTTTCTGAGTTTTGGTCGGATATAGATTTAAAAAAAAATGATCGTCTTGAATTGTTTTACAAAACCTGAAATTTTAGTAACGTTATCAGCAGAGGAGCCAAAACAGCATTCAAAACCTTTATTTTTTTCCGTTATATTCGAATATATTTTCCGTGTTTCAACAATGTTCCTGGTCTTTAAAATGTAAAACTTTTCAACACATTATTTGCAACAATTTTATTTATCAACCCCCATGGGTTGAATCACGCTATAAACATGATATGTAAGTACCCTGGATTACATTTGTTCTAACAATCGAAACGTAACTTGGTTTAAAATATCTTGTCATTATTCAAATTTGAATTTCATTGATGGTTTCACTTTAATGACATTGGTTTCTTTAGTCTTGGTGTGATTGTATGTAATTTCTTATTTCCAAGCAGAACACAAAATGATAATAATTTCATTTTTACATCTTGACCATAATTTTATTCATTCATTTATTTATTAACGGATTATAATAATAATATTATTATTCATCAATCAAAGATTAGACAAAGCATCCTACATACACACGGTATAAAACTTATCAGACTAGTCAAAAAAAACAAAATAAGTGAAAGGCATTATACAACATATAAGTAAACACACAGAAAACGATATGAAACTAGTCAGTGTTTGAAAAAATCGATGCTGCTCTTATTTTCAAAGTTACAGCCTTCCAAAGTTCTAGACACGTCTGAAGAAGGTATTTTATAGCGAAACACATGTTGCGTTTTTGTAAAACTGTTTAGTGAAAATCTCACAACAAAGTGCTTCTGGAATACGTTTTCGATTTTCAAGTTTGGGTTGATTCCGTCACATATACAAACTATAGAATCACAAATATTTACTCACCATTTCACTTTCGTATCTTATTTCACTTTCTTTGGCACTTTTCAGTGTAATAATTATCAGTTTTCCTATAAAAAACTTTATTTAATACTGGGTTGGTTTTCTGGTGGCATCTCTAACATTGTGAGGTTATATATAGGGTCTTTCAGTAAGCGCTTCCTATCTTTAAATTTGAATAGAACAAGGTGTGTGTGTGGCCAACGTCTTTCTCAAAGAAATATGTACCGTTGACGCCGCCAGCCCAAAATCCACACCAAACAGTGACTTTTGAGATGCATTGGACGCTCTTGGATCTCATGTGGATTGTTATCGTCCCAAATTCGACAATTTTGTTTGTTCACGTACCCATTCATCGTGTTGTTGAATGTCGACGGTTCGACGTGGGTGCTTTGTTCACTCACTCGTTTGACTGTCGTGTTGGTCGGTGGTTCAAGCCCTAGTCTGAACAATCGATCTTCACTTGCTATCGTCCAACCCGTGTTGGACCCTATACTGGTGACATTTCGGGAAAAAGCAGCTCCCTTAATAAAGTATAGTTAAAATGTTGATTATCAAGCTGTGTCAAAGAAGTAGGAATGAGATTTATAAGTGATGTGAATAAAAATGTATTTTTCAATAGTTTGTATTGTGCGAAAAGGCTGGAAAGTTGCAATTTTCTTAACTTTGGTTGTTACTTTTGAAATAAGAGGGAACACCGATTTTTTTCTTTCACATACGTAATCTACACGTCAAAGTACGTAAGTTCATATACTTTTTTTTGAATTGGCGGGTGCAGCTTATCCAAAATTTCACTACGAATTTCAATCGAAATTAGTTTTAATCAGTGTACAGGGTGTTCGAAATATAAATGCATGTACTTCTGCAAGTAACTTAATCGAATAGGTGGATTTATGCAATACATATTTCACAGCTATAGGTAAACATTATGCATATTCAGACTATAAATGTTATTCCCGATTCATTATAATACTCAGAACATATGATATTTGAATCCAATGATTTTACTTCTGCAATGGAAGGATTGATCTATGGGATGATGACATAAGTGTCAAAGTGATTGAAAAATAACCTAACTGATAAAATCATTAAAAAAAATATGGAAAATCGCCGATTATTCTCGACTGATGTTATAATATAATGCTAATATTGAACGGAAGTCAGTTTTTTCCCAATCTGAAAACCATGAAAATTGTAATGGAGAACTTAATACACGTGTAGAAAGGGCAAACTGTTTAGTTTACCCTGATGAGTTGCTGTGTGAATTCAAAGTATTTTTCACGAAGAAAAATGTTAATTCATCAGTAGCTTGTGGTATTTAACGAATCAGCGTATATTCTCATATCTGGAGAGTGTATTTTGAACAGCTCCTTATAAATGGTCCGAACTTAGCTACCCGTCTTGAAGAAAAATTTGTATAGTGGCGAAATAGCAACAAACTGATATCGGAGAACATCTTGTACTACATGGAATGCTTCTGGAGTCAATCAACAACATTGACGTAATTCCATATTTCAAAACTCTCTTGACATCTATCTGTAGAGTAGGGAGGGTGAGTGTAAGCCCACGCACTTAGGCCACATGTGACCCATTGTATATCCTCCCGAGGACTTTGACATCTATCGAAGAAGTTGAGAAGTGAAAGAATAAGCAGAGGAAAAACTGCGTATGAACTTAAATTTTGACCATTTCCAAAGACAGGCATATTTTAGCCTCAGAAACGTTTAGATAAGTATTGTATAATTTCTTAGCTTTTTTGATAGGGAATTATCAAATAAAACAAATAGAACATTTATCTTTGTGAAAAATACTTTGAATGCATGTAGTAAATTATCGGGGTATACTAAAAAGTTTTCTTTTCTACACGTGTATAAATTTCTCCATTACAATTTTCAAATTTTCCAGATTGTGGCAGGTGAAAATGTTCAAAGAAGTTCGATAAATAATGCTAATATTATGAATCCCCCCAAATAAACTAGAAAATAAACTGGATGTTCACAAAATTTTGATTAAAATCAATTCCAGAATCATCCCCAACTGATTTCAAGGTGAAATAAACCATCAAAACATTGCCTAATTGTTTTATTCTACTTCATTTTTTCTGACGTTGACTTGAAAGTTTTTCATATTTTTAGGTTTTATAATATTTAACTCGTCTCATTTTTTCAACAAATAATCCAAAGAAAAGCTACTATCAGCTGTCCTTACACTAATGATATTTTGTTGTATAGTTAGTACGTCTAAAGATGCACATGCATTTGACATCGCTTTTATTTATAGTCTGCCATTTGAACTTCATCTCTTGCTAAATGTGCTTCTTCTTTCCTCTTCTGCTTTATTTTCCCGATCCATGTTGGCTTCTGGATTTAGGCTGTTTAAATGACTCGGAATTTCTAGTAATTTTCGGAACACATTTTTAGTTATCACTATCAATTCTTAGATTGGGTTCAAAACGACCATACAAGCAAATCGTGATATACTTTTAAAATAACATTTCTGTTTTCGAATCTCAAATTGAATGGAGTCGAAGTTGCTTCAAGTCTCTAGATGATTTTTCTGTGATGATGAAAGTACATTTAATATTCTTAGAATTCACATAAATCCACCTCAAATATTATTATATTGTGAAATTATTTCTTAAACATTTTAAGTCAACCAAAGTGATTCCATTAATTAATAGATAAATAATGATAGAGGTTGTGTCATCAATTACATGGTTCGGCTATACAAAAGTAAAACTTCTTTTGTGTATAAAAATCTGGTTTTTCCAAAACAAGCACTGTTTTCAATCATCAGAACTGCAGCACTTTTCCATTACACCTCCTGAAGATGAAACACGAATCGAGAAGAGTGTTGCAGTTCTGTTTATTTTACCCAGTTCTATGTTTCAGTCTGGTTTCTGATTACTTATTGTTATTCTAAATACAGACGTTTTTCCGCAATCTAAAGTTCTAGCAATAGAAACAAAAACCTATAAAACCTTGTAACTACCAATAAAATCATTCTTGTTAATAACATTAATTGGTAGAGCGTTTTGTTATCTTGTTTCTGAGACTCTCCTTAAGAAATTACTCCTCAAGCTTTATTTGTGTTCAAGAGAGGTTTCATTTTGAAGAAAACTATCAGTACAGATTAAATTTCGCATACTGAGTGAGAATAACAAATATTATTTAAAAATTTAAATTTTTTCGGGAATATTAGCTGTAAGTTTCAAACTATATAATCAACTATTGGTGATTTTCCAGTAAATATACATAGCAAATTTATAAAACCTTAATTTTAATAAGAGATATTTATATTTATGTTTTTATTTATTTTATTTATTTTCTTGTTCACATTTAAAAGATACTCAACTATAACTAAGAAAGTTGGCATTGTATTCATGTTTACGTAGAACTTAAAACTATTTTTTACTAATCGTTCAATATTAGTCCGTTGATCTGAAGTATAACCCCTAGTCAATATTTTATACTTAACTGTTTGAACAAAATTCACCCTCTTAGCTTATACTGACATTTCAGTAGACATGAAAGTTGTAAAATGGCTGCAGCTTAATTTCAGGTTTCAAAAACAAATAATTTCAAATGTACCCTCTCATAAATAATTCTTTCTTAAACTCTGCCTAATTATTTTGTTGGTATCGCTGAGAGGGTGGAATTTTGATAAATCTTCAACGAGAAACTTACATTCATTTTCCTTATTGGAGACATAATAAAGTTCAAAATCAAATTGTGTTTTATTAGATGGTAACATATCAAATTAATATTATCAAATCGGTGCTGACATAAGAGTGAGAGAAAAGTGATTCCAATAATTTTTGTGGAAAATGAGAAAATTGAAAGTTAATAGCCATGTCGAACATTCATGTGAACAGCTATAAGCGGGATGCCATACAGTGAGGTTCCGTTTTGGGACCGGTGTTGTTTCTTATTTATGTCAATGACTTAGTCCATGCTGACATAAGTGGTAAATTCACATGTTTGACTGTTGACACCACTATCCTCTGGCATAGCAATACCGCCTCAAATTTACTGGATCAAATCATCGTCAACACAAGAAGGGTGAAAGAGTAGTGTAATTCCAATCTTTTATCATTCAACATGTTGTTTCAATGCCATGCGTTTTTGTAGCTCCATATCTCAATAAATATTTATTCTACTGATCGATAAAGAATTTGGTGGAATTTTATACCTTGACAGCTTATTATTATATGTTGTCGTTAATTGCGTAAGCAACAGCCGGCACTGGTCCACAGAAGAGACTGATCCTACTCCACGACAACCCACGTCAGCACGTTTCACAAATCACCGTCCAAAATGTATACAAATTTAGCGTCGAAGTTCTGAGTATTTTTTCAAGTACTTCGATAACTTTCTCAAAAGTAGAGATTTTACAAGCCGTTAGGCAATAAATGTTATTTTTTTCTAAAAAGGGGTTGCTGCCCTGTACCGAAACTCCGACCCTTTCGGAGGGTAAGCCAGCATTGTTAACCTGTAATCACTGTTCACAACAGTTAAGAAAGCGATCAACGAGTTCAAGAATTGTGTAGCATTCCTGTGTACTCGTATGATACATGTTTCAATACAATTATGAATGATGGACTTTTCCTTCCAATGTGTATCTGAAAGAAACTTCTGGGCATGGTCTACACTTCTTTGTAGAGTTTTTAGTATTCAGAAGTTTTGTACTTTCTGTAAAATGAAGAGAAGCAGAAAGGCAAAAGATTTCTTTCATATTAAACAAGTTTCATTGCAGTTAAGCAACCAAAATTAACTCTCAAAAATCATGACACATAGAAAATACATCTGGTCCAATCCACATTAAATTTATGAAATACAATTTTTCACAATGAAAAGTAAAACAGGAATCTCTGTAGTAAATAAATCCAAAACAAGTACATCTTCTTTGTTTCACCCCCTCAAGACGCCAAGTTGGTTGGTGAAACGCGCATTGAGAAAAGTATTGCATTTCTGGTGATATTTGTCTAAGAAATTCTTCGTTTCTGAAATGAAAGTCCTCATGATGTACTCAAAAGATCGATTGGATTTTTTTATTTATTTACAAAAGATGATAAAATTAAATCAACAAAAATGGTATAAATACAATACAATAACAGATGAATTGTGCTAATCGTACTGATTTCATTCGATGATACCATTAGTTTGGCCCTTTCGTCGGAGAGTCTTTTGCAGAACATGAGCATCAGCCGGTTCTATTCTCTTGTAATAGTGCTCTTTTGTTTCTACAATTTCAAAGCCAAATTTTTTATAAAAGTCAATTGCTCCCTCGTTATTTACCTGAACGTGTCTGAAAAAAAAAATTAAAAATTAATCATTGACCAGTACACTTGAGATGTACTTATGAAATGTATTGTGTATTGATCACACAAGCCATGTTTTACAAAAAATATTCCTTATACGTGATATGGTGAAATTAGATCTATAACTTAACTAAAATAGAGTATTCAACATGAGTAATAAACTATAACTATAAAACAATATAACTATAAAGAGATGAAGAATTTAAGTAAGATAAACAATATAAAAGACAATAGTGACTTGTATGACTTAAGTGAATGAAAAGTACAATGTATAGTGAAACGTTGAGATAAATTAGTTTTGATTAAGCCTAGTATACAGAGTATTGACTTCCCATGTATGAGAAATCATATATTTTTTCTACGTTCAGAATCAAATTTCAATATTGAAACATCACTCAAATTATAATTTTTTTAAATCTCTCACTGACTTCATTTTGAGGACTTGCTCTGTGTCTGCATTATAGAAGATTGGAGGATTGTCTGCAAACCGGAAAATGGTTGAATCCTTTATCTAAATGAACAGAATAAGACCCCAGACCTTGCAATGAGGAAGGAACATCATATTTTGAAACCATTTTTTCTATAAATTTTTTATAATCACTTGTGTAGAAATTGACAAATTGTTTTACTTCACCTCGTATGCTGATGTATTCTAGTTTCGTAGGACGTCTTTTATTGGAAAAAGTGTCGAATGCTTCAGAAGGGTTGTCAAAGAAATAATGCAGGTTTATATGAATCCAATGATTTGTAAATTTAGATGTTAAAGTGAATATACCTTTCCTCTTTGAGTATATTATTGTACTGAGAGTGTACTAAACTTTTACAAATTAGATTTTGGTAACTTTTTGTGGAATTGAAAAGCATTAATATTGATCTATAACTGGCAATCTCCAACCTATCATCACTTTTGTTTAATTTTTTAGCATCACAAGGATGCATCTATTAAATGAAAGTATTATTGACTTACAAAAATATGGTATCGAAGTTACCATCTTGTTCTACATAACTAAGGACATGCTGCACCATAAGGGTACCAATTCCAAGTCTCCGATAAGGGTACAAGCATCCAAGAGTCATGATGTACAACCTCTTCGATTTCTCTGAAGTATCTATTCTACAACAAACGGCTCCAACTACAATATCATTGTAATATGCTAATTTTGCCAACTCTCCGGCCTCCAAGACATCTTTGTAAAATTTATCATTGTAAGATACGGGAAAAACCACACTGTTGAGGCGTTTTAACTGTTTTATATTATGAGGAGTAACGTTCCCAAGCTCAATGTTCTCCCTTAAACGAAAAATATAGAAAATTGATAAATATTTCATGCTATTCTAGAAAACAGTTGTTACTCACCTAGTCATTATTGTAATTTAAAATATATTTTTAAAGGAATAACCAAACAAATTTTGGATGCTTCAAGATGAATTCACGAAACACCAAATATAAATTAAACTTCCAAAACCTGTCAAAAATCAACGGTTGGTTGACAGAAAACACAGCACCTGGGTTTCAATTTGCGCTAGCAACAGCAGCCGTAGTTCTTAGGAACTGCACCTCTTCTATCTTGCCAACTTTAACATTGAAAATATGTTTTATCTTCAGTATTTTGTAAAGTGAATAGGTTTTTAGAGAATTTGGTGATGTCTTACAATATATTCTGTTCAGTAATTATCGTTGAGCTACATACTACATATTATATATCGGTTTTGAAAAGAACGCCTTTTGATATATGGAGCATGTTCAGTTCATTACTAAATTATCTTTATTATCTACAAGTGACAACATAGGATTCGTGATTACGAACACCAACCGTTCTGTGTTCTGTCACAAGTAGAATGCTTTTTAGCATTACCAAAGAGTACACCAGTTAGTTGGTGAAATCTTTGATTATACTGTGGTTCTGTGTGTTTGACATGGACAGGGTTGTCACATCCTATGTTCTAAGCGTACGGTAATGTTAACCATGGCATAGATGTAAATAAACTTGATTTTCTGATTTTTCGTAAATCGGAAGCAATATGTCTATGAAAGCGATAAGCAGCTAAAAGTATTATAATTTGAGATCCATATTTATAATTTAATAAATTTCCCTTCTCATGAACTAAGATAGAGAGTTATATACCTATACTGATTAACTGGATTTGAAAATATACACAAAGGAATGTACGTTTTTTGTTGAAATATACAGTAGGTAGGTAAACCTTTGAGCATTATTTCATTCTATTTCAACTGTATTTTTCATAGCACTTCACATTTAAGGCCTACCCTTGGTTGAAAAGAGTTAATTTGTTTGAAGAAACTCGGAAAATAAAGTGTGGGTGAAAAGAACTATTATTCTTAGAAAAGGGTGATTCATGCACCCGGTCTTAAGTCGTAAAGCCTAAGAAATCGTAAGTAGTTGCGCATTAATTCCAGATGGAAACATTCACACACAATCTTGGATATTATCTTTGTACACTCACTCTTAACATCAACTTAACTCTAAGAGCAAAGTAATTTTTTTGTAATTACGTCTCAAAACTTGTGACATAAGACTTGAGACTGATGGTACATGAATCCATCCTAAACCTCAAAACATCTGTTGGTGACAACATTCATATAAATCAAAATGGTTTGAGAACTTCTTAAAATAGCTTTCTAATTGAATGCATTTACTTACATCTTTCCAGACTTCCTTAATTCTTCAGAACAACTATGGATCAAAATTTAAAAATGTATACAAATATCAACGAAATCAAAATAAACCATGAAGATTCAGAATGGGATAAGATGGCTGAAGGAAGAAAATTTTCGATAAGTGAAAAGGACTTGTATAAGGATTTCAAAGTTGAAATAATCAAACAAGAAATCGAGAATAGTGAAATTGAACCTTTGGATGTTTTCACTTGTGAGTTTTCAGTCCACAACAAAGTTGAGGGGAACAGCAAAGAAGGAGTACTGGAGATGAAAAGTAAGGTGGAAAAACTATGTTTCATTCATTATCATAATCTTTTATTTCACTTGGCCTGTTAGTATATTATTTATATTGTTACTATTGATTATAATTTAACATCGAACTTTAAATCAACTTATAGCTATCTTACAAGCTTGTTAAGTAAACCACTAAGTAAATGAATACTTATATATGTTGTCAAGTTCAGTTACACCCATAGAAATATCATCAACACTACAATGGTAATGCATATGCCAAAATCATTGATTCAATAATACCTACTTCTATATGTGCAAACTCGGAGGTAGGAAATTGCTTCTAGAGCAGTCGTGTTAAAGATACCGCCTGTGGGTTGCATTCTTGCCGCGGACTGTATCACAGAATGTGTCACAGAAACAAGAAGTGCCTAGACAAGCGAGAGAGAGTTAGGTACCTATTCAGTTACCCTCTTTTATAACTTTAATATGATTTTTAACAACCGTATATTTTATACTATTTAATTAAATAAATGAAATGTTATAATAATGCAGTATATTTTGTTATTTGGATCTGGCCTGCCTACACATTATAAATTTAATATACATGGCTCTCTGCAAAATTGAGTTGGACACCTCTGTTCTAGAGCTACCACTAGATGAAACTTATTAATATTCTAGTATCTATTATATTTTAGTGGTTGGACTATAGATTAAAGTCCAAATTAAATTGCAATTAATGATAATGATATTCAAAATAAGTAAGTCGGCTTGAATTATTTCGTTTATCTTCGTTACAGATACACCACTGGAATCCAGTGTGGTTGGTGAGGCGTTTGACTCTGAAGAATCGAAGGTTCTCTCAGTCACAGAAAAAGAACCAGCTGAGTTGGATGAACTGAATAATTGTAAAATTACCAAGGTCAAAACTAGACGTACAAGAAGAGATTCTGAAGAGCGCATTTTCAGTTGTAAATATTGTTCAAAGACCTATTACCACAGGAGCAGCGTAAAACTGCATGAGAGAAACCACACAGGAGAAAAACCATTTTATTGTAACTTGTGTCCGAAAAGGTTCAGCCAGAAATCCGTGTTGGCCGATCATTTAATAACTCATAATGGCGAGAAAGTTTTCACCTGCAAAATTTGTTCGAAATCTTTCAATAGACGACGTATTATGCTGGTTCACGAGAAAACTCACACCAAGGAAAAACCCCATGTCTGCGAGAATTGCGGTAAAAAATTTTCACAGAAAAGTAACTTGACAAAACATGCACTGAGTCATTCAAGTGAAAGGCGTTTCCAATGTGATATTTGCTCTAAAACTTTCACTCTGAATGGGACTCTGACAAAACACAAAAGAAAACATACGGGAGAGAGACCATTCAAGTGTAAAATTTGTTCTAAGGGATTTACTCAAAGCGGGACGCTAAAAAGGCATGAGAGAACACACAGCGGTGATAAATCCTATCAGTGCCAAGTTTGTTCAAAAGCCTATACTCGGAGAGATTATCTGCTGGTCCATAGTGAATCACACTGTCGACAAGTCACCATAAAAAATGACTGACTGCCAATATTTTGAGGTAGATTGCAATTAACCCAGTCAAAATGGGCATTTCAATTCACAATCATTTGAATATAGCTGAAAATTAGTACAGGTCTTGAATATACTGTTATAAATAAAATATCCAAAATCTCCATTGATCCATTTTGTGCTAAAAAATGTATTAAGGATCAATGGTCAAAAACATTCTTGCTAACGACCAAAGTTATCG
>WOGO01005257.1:0-12582 GCA_015342085.1 Leptinotarsa defecta | reverse complement strand
AGATGCACAAGAATAATTTTTTTTATCAAGCAAATTGATTCCAAGATAAACAGGGCAGCTACTGTTAAAATACCGTGAGCTATGAGAAGAGGCTTGCATGGATCCCTGGGAGCTGCTTTGCACATATATCAGACAGCCCTTTTTAGGAGCACAAAAATCATTTGAAATAAATGTAGGTAATTTAAACTTGTATTTCTAATACAAGCAAGGCATGTGTGATTTCCATCTCAAAGGAAGAGTAGTATAAGGAAACTCTTGCCAGTATAAATAAATTACATTTACATTTTGAGTTCTGTTTAGGATATGGAAACGGCTTTGTTAATAAGCTGGGTTTATTTGGTTGAATGTGAGCCACAACGAACCCTTGCGGGTTGCAATGGAGAGTCGAATAGACCCCCTCACTTTGATGTATAAGTTTGAAAATGTCCTTATAATACAAAACTGCAGTAAAGTTAGTTACAAATGAAAGTGGTACGAAACATAGAAAGTTTCGATTCTCTTTTCTTCATTATGATTTCCTACCATATAGTATAACAGCTACATCCATCGATTCGTATATTCAGCCTTGAAAAATGTTATCTTATCAATAAAGCACTCATAATGATAAAAATTATAGGCAATCTAGGTGTGACCATCTGAAGATAAAATATACAGATAAAAGTATCATCGTAAGTGTTTTAGGACTTCTGGAAAATATATATAAGCTGTAGAAAAACTAGTGCTCAATATAAAAATATAATTTGAAAAGTGTACACATAACAATGTCATTAGGCATCATAAAAAAATCGAAATAACATTTAGAAACTAAATAAGAATAATGTACATTATGAGAGGTAGCACCAGGTTGTCGACTTGCGTTGTTTTCGCTTCAACCAAGGAAGTGACAAAAATCGCAAGGAATATTTTCAAACATTGCTCGGTGGAAAAATTTGGTACAAAATCTGAAAATAATACAAAAGAGAAGTTTAATTATTTTTAATATGAATATAAGAGAGTGGATCTGCGTTTCTATTATTTATGCCTGCATACTGCAAATCTACTCTTTCTCGAAATAATAGTTCTTATCAGGACAATAAATGAGACTGAATCCACTTAAGAAAAAAAAAACAAAAACAAAATTCAGCTCAACAAATCAATTTGATTTTGTTAGGACACAAAAACAAATAACTAGCAAATGCCATAATAGTTTTTCAACTATAATCTAAAATTATTCAAAGAACAGTGATCTTTTGTGAAGAAGAGAAATCAAACTATGAATATACCAAAATTTTTCCTTTGGACTATCCCAAAATACAGCAAAATTGAAATAAGTTTAGATTTTTATTATGAAGGAAAGCATACTTACTGAGCACAATTAAAAAATACACAAGTCCCATTTGAGCTAATATGCATCCAACGGTCCCTTCAAATGTCTTTTTGGATCCTAAAATTATTCAATATCATACTTACAATAATTCCCATCCAAAGTCGCATCATCTAGTCTAAACGGTTAACCTTTGGTTTATAAAAATTATAAAATAAGAGTAGGAATAACTTCACAGTTCAAAAACCTATTTTTTTTTTCATTAATTAAAGACTAGTCTAAATCAATAATCCTAGTGGAAAACAAAAAATTCGTGATGGAGACGATTTCAACTCGCCCTTCAAAAATCTCATTTGACTAAAATTATTCAATTTTTAGTACCCATGCAGCAGTTTTGAGGATGTTGTTGTCTATATCAATTTTGTTTGCAGTACATGTATTTTTTTTCCTGTGTTGGCTACCTTGTCTGTGCATTTGTCATTAGTGTCAGTTGTCATATATGGTTTTTATATTGTCTAGTTTTGAGTTTTATTTTCTGTTTTTATTGTATTCATTTTCCATTCATTATTCTCAACATTTAGTTGAGATAACAATGTGAAAAACTAACATGACAAATAAGCAGAGGAACCAACTCGAAAAAAATATATATATATATTTGCTCCAAGTGAAATCTTCACAATTTGTTATTGAATTCCTTATGATTGTAGGTATTGAAATGTCCAAGTAATTGGAAAAGCCATGATCATGAGAAAGTTGTTAAAATGCTCTCTCTCTATATATGAAAAATTTTTACCTGGCCAAAAGTGCTTCCCGTAATTCGATCCAATGATACTGGCTGCAGTATCGCCAACACCAATAGATAACAAGCCGCTCATTAGCGGTATCAAACAAAATATAGACGAGTCGGTTACATCACACGGAGATGGATGTATCCAAATTGGCAGGGAACAGCCAACAATAAGGTAGATCGGTGTCAAGGCTAAGTTGCCGACATCTTTTTCATCACTAAACGCTAAAAAACCATCCTGTAGGTGCCTTCCAAAGGGAGGCATCTGCAAAATGCGCAATATCTGAAAGAAATTTGAATAAAGAACCAATTAATAGTTCAAAAATTTTCAGTCAGAAAAAGTAGATGTCATGAGCTCATGTATTTTGAATTATAAGTGACCTATTTCCACCAAGAAGAGAATCGGTTTATGACAATTTCTAATTCAACTACAAGCTGTTCTGCATTGTGATATTGTTGTGTTGTCAGCAAACATTGTTACATAAACATCATCTAAAATTGTGGGAGGTCATTCATATATGAAAGAAATAGCAGAGGGCCAAGAACTAAACCGTGTAGTACACCTAGTTTTACCGCCTGATCATGTGAAATAGAGTTGGTGCGTTTTACTACCATTTGTTATATATAATTGTATCTAACTTATCATGTTGGAAATTCTAGAGGCCACAGTTTATCTATTAAAAATTTGATACCTACAGGATCAATAAAAGCATTTGGCAGGCCGAAAAATGATGACAAAACATTCGTTCTTTGTCTCTTACATATGTAATTCAGTTAATATCATGATGAAGTTTTTATTGATTTTTTTGTCTGAATCCACTCTGAGAAGTTACTAAATAGTTCTTTTCCAAGTGATCTATCATTCGTGTTGACACTTGCAGAGTATACAATAGCTTCCTCAAGTAAGAACTGAAAATGAAACTCTATTTCTTTGACAAGTGAAAATCTCACAAAGTGTTTCTTGAATACGTAATTGATTTCATTCAAATATCAGCCGATTCCATTACATTACATGTATTATAACCTACCTCCAATGCGAAAAACAATCCTGTAACCACTCCACTTGCAAGGTACAGAATAGAACATCTATGTAGGAGCCCCGGAATGTAAACAATGACTGCTAATAGGTGGAATATTTTCCTTGTACCAGTAGAAGCTTTATGAACACTGAAAATTTGCTTGTTAATTGCCCAAACAGCTAAACCAGTACAGAAAACCCAATATATCATCAGTTTTATCTAAAATGAAGTGAAAAACTTTTCAACTATCTACAAAGAAGTTCCCCAAAGTAAACATTGAATGGAACTTTGGATAACTTACAGTGGACCAATCATAACACAACTGCTGAACAATCCATAAAATAGGACTCCGCTTCAGTAGAATATGTGAAGGTAAGAAAATCACAAATAAGATAGTGAAAATCACAACAGAATAAAACGCCTTGGAACTTTTCAAACTAAAAAAATAAGACACCCAAGCAATTACTGCAATTCCTAGGAATCCCAGCTGAAACGAAGCATAAAATGAGTCAAATTTTGTATTATTTCAATTATTTTTCTTCACCTCGATAATTAAAGTTGAAATTTGCATATTACTTTTGAAAGGCTCGGCTCTCGTTCCATGATTCAGGAAATTCAAAATAGTGAAATACAATAAAATTATAGCTGCTTGGCTTGCTATTCCAGCTTCTCCAAGTGTGAAGCATTCTTTGAACTTCTCTAGGAGGAACTTATATGTCTTGAGGTATAGAAAAGTACAACAGACTCCACTTAATAAGGCAAAGAATAGACCTGCAAGAACAGTGAACTGCAATATTTGGACCTGTTTGAAAGTAAAGTTAAAAGCATGAATAGTCAGTAAAGTGAAATTGGGTTTTTTATAACGCAGCAAAGATATTACCATTTTTGCCTAATTCAATGAAAATATTATTCCTGAACTGAGGAGTCCTCTCGACTTACATTTATCAGCCAAGCTGGTATCATCAAAAGATGATTGCCACAAATCTTCAACATTAAGTTAAATAATCAAAAATAAACATGTTAGAAGATAAAATGAAATGAATCTGTTCAACTGAAAAAATCCAAGAGAGTTTCATGTTTCATTCACAGACACCACCAATATCCATGTAGCAAATGCTCACTTGAAGTAATGCAGAGATAAAAAACATAAAGATAACAAATCCAATTTCAGACCTAGTAACTTGAGTAAATATGGACTATTTATAACTGGTATGAGATAACAATGTATAAATTTGTTGAAAAACTCTGTCATGAGAATAAATTAATGCAAATTCCAACACACAATACTCAGAATTCATTGCCCCAATTCTGTAGTATTAATATAATGTAACCTTTGTTGAAGCAGATAAAAAATACTGCTGAACTGAGTGCACTGGCGAGAACCGTCCATAAACTGAATACAGTCAGTTTTTGCTCTTTCAACTTGTGAACCACAATAATTGTTGATGTGAGCAATATGCCAAAACATACTAATGAAGCTAATTTGTAAGTGGGTGTTGAAGTAATTGGATGTTTGAACGTCGATATTATTATCGAAAGTGGTAGAAGAAATAACGCCCATAAACCACTATCAGCACCGGGCCTGAAAAAATATTACAGTGAAGAAATTTGATGATTTTTCAAAGGTAATTCTACAAACCTCACTTTCATTTCGTTAATTATAATAAAATCAGTCATTCTGAAAGAAAACAGTTTCGATACAAGTGAAGTTCCACCTTAGAATATCAGATTTTATGCAATCTTCACCATCAAGAAAGGGTTTCCACATTTTTGAATTTGATAACAACATATGAAAATATAACCTAAAAATTATATAATGACATAACGTGTAGTTTTGACTTTTAACATTGCACAACGTACAACATTGGAAGGTTACATTTGAAACGTAAATAAATAATTTATATCTTCAAAAAAAGTTTTGGAATTTGGTTCGTTAATATACCGAAGAAACTCACGTCCATTCAAAAGTGAGTTTTGGTCAATTGATTTTTGAAATGTCAGCGAGGAGACTTTAATATAGAAAAATTGTATATAATTATGTATCCATAATTTAGGATATCTTTTTCATGCATAAGTTAGGTCTTCAATTGTATACCCCTTTTAGGTTCAAGGTGTATGTTTTGTTCGTTATTGACCTCATGGCACATAAATTATACGTATGCAGTTCCATCCGCCAATTCATGATGAAATACACATCGTAACCTCTAAATAATAAAAAAAATATGAAGAAGTGCATTTCCTGAAGCATTTGAATAAATAGAACGTTCCTAGAATTCATTGAACTAATACTTCGTATACCATAATTGGTCAAAACACAGTTGAATAATTAGTATTTTACTTGTCAAACGGGGAAGCGTTTGGTTTTGTATTGTTGGCAACCCTCTTTGTCAAAACTTCAATTCTAGTTTCGTTTTTGAAATTTTCATTCGTGGTTTCAGTACGACATAACTGTAACTATTTGGTTGACATTAGTATGAATAAATTTTTAACAATTCGATATTGAATTTGAGAGGTCGCAATCAATTTGACATCAAGAGTAGTCACAACTATTACCTGTAATTCCCCCTCTTTTTCAGGTGAAATGTGGTCTACTGACCACATTCATGTTGTAGGTACATATTTCACACACAACACTGATATTTGACATAATTGTTTACTAAAATGATTCAATATTTTTGTCACGAACCATCTAATCTAGTGAACAAGCAATTGATGTTGACAATGGAAATCTGTGAAATATTTATTTACTATTCCTTTGTTATTACTATATACATTACTATGAAAGTCAGTGTATTCATAATTATTGTATTTGAAATATCAGTGTTGCCAATAATAAAATGCCTGAAACATATACAACCATTTTACGCCATTTTTACGCAACAAAGTTTCAAATGACAGGATCTGAAGTGCGAAATGACTTTATCTTTAATTTTTGTGTAACGTTAAATTGTAACCGTCAATGACTTGAATAACATATTTTTATTTCATTGGCACTATTACGCCAACAGAGAAACTTTTGATATCGGAAATCAAATAAAAAGTAGAAAAAATAAAAACCCCTCACATATAGGTTGGTTGTAGAATGAGAAGTTTTCATATTGCCAACCTTCGTATAAATCCTACTTAACCTTAAACTACATTTTTTTAGAAATTTGTCATTTTGTTATTTTTAGTTAATTATCACATTAAATATGGGATAAAGGTTTTCCCCGTTTAAATATGATTACACGAGAAACTCCTCACTGTCACATCCCAAAGAAATGTTATGAATGAAAACTGAAAATGAATGATGTCAAAGAAGACTCTACTTTTAAGAGCTATATTGGAGAATCAGAATTGGAGGTAGTTGAAAATATTATTTGTTACCCCTTTATAACATTTTTTTTTCAGTCGATAACTTTGGATGATGCCCAACGAACAAAAATTCTGGATGGTATGAAATAATACTTTAACAATCAAGAAGTAACATTGATGAAAAAATATTTCTTTAATAAAATATGAACAGCTGGAAACTTATAAGGACATGAAGGAAGAAATTAACAATTATCAATGAAAATTCTATAAAATTTGAGTGTTTCATTCACAGAAAAACTCTACACTGTGAATGCCAGACTACTGATATAAAGTTCTATTTAGGATAGTTTTTAATTACAACTGGAGTTGAAACACTCATTTTGACAGCATCCCCCTGAAGTTCTTTCAATATGGAATATTCGGATGCAAGAATTTGACTGAGTTATTCTAATCTTTTTCATACATTATGTGGTGTGGAATTTTAATTTCCTTTTAACCCTGAAACAATAAGAGGCATTTCTGTTTGATTGACAATTAAAGAATCAAAATTACCAACACTGAATATTTGTGTTTCCAGCTAGACAATTGTTTTATGATAAATGATTTTCTAGAATATAGAGTATAATTCAACAATAATTTCAAATATACCATATGTCTAAAATGGAGGGAAAGCATGAGAAAATATAAAACTGTGAAAGATATAAAGTTCATTAAATTTTATAAATGCCTATATGATGAACTTACAGTAGACAATGTTACAAAATAATATAAATGCTAAATTTCTTGGTGTTTTCATTTGAGAGTAGTTGGGAGTTTATTATAAATAGAAACAAAATTGATTTTTTTTCATTGCCATCAATTTTACAGTTATATATTCAAGCAACTTCAAAGATGAATGTATGCTTCTATTTGTAACAGGATGAATAAATATACATATCTTGATTGATTGATATACGGTTCAATAGAAGGGTTTTCATTGAAATTTAATCTTTTTTTTTTCCAAATGAGATTGCAATTTCAGGTGAAACCATCGTTTACGAGGCTCCTAAGGTTCTTTTGTACCCCCCTTTGAGTGATAGAAGAAAGTACATCCCTGGTATCTTAACCATCACCACATTCAAGCTTTCTTTTGCCAGTGCTGAAGATGTGGAACCGTCAAACTGCTTCCAACAAAATCTACTGCTCGGTATAAACGATGTTTGCCTGTCTTCCATTGATGTCATTTACCAAATCGGTGATCGTAACAAGAAGAAGTTAACTCCTGGTCAAAATGTCACAGGAAAAGTCAAAGATATACTTATAGTTTGTAAAAATATGAAAAGTTTCGAGTTTAGCTTTAAAATGTGTGATAAAGATACCGGGAAGAATGTAGTTAATGCTTTACTTCATCATGCTTATCCAAAAAGACATTCCCTGCTATTTGCCTACGACTATAAGTGAGTTGTGTTGTTATTCAGGTTTCGGTCTTGCAATTTGTTTTTTTTTTTAGAGAACCCTACGTGAATGAAACACTTAATAGAGAAGCTCGATTTTTTCTTGTGAAATCGGACTGGGAAAAAGAACTGAAGAGAACGAAATGTCAAAATTGGAGGATATCCCAAGCCAATTTCAATTTTCACATATCTCCTATGATGGTTGAAACTATCATAGTGCCTCAATCTGTCACTGATACTATCATCAAAGCAGCTGTGGAAAAATTTTGTTGCAGGTTTCTTCCTATATGGGTAAATATACCAGGACAATAATGTAGAACCAAATTCAAGAGACTTCTTACCCGATCTCTTCAACTCTTTTCATTAATTCTAGTCAGCTGCTGTAAACACATTTACATGATGAGGTAGCTCAATACAAAAATTGGTAGTGGTTTTATCTGAAAGTCGGTTTGGAGTTCACTAGCCTGTCAGAAAAGTTTTCAAGTATGAAGTTGTCAACAGGCGTTGGGAAATGAAGAAGATATACAGTCGAGGTCAAATCAAACTAATGATTTGCATTGAAAAGGGATAATATCCAAATCACAGTTATTCATGACCTCCCTAGGAAAAATACAATACAAAAATACAAAGTAAAAATTTTACCATAAAAGAATCATTGAATCAGATCCAACAAAGTGTGCCATAATCATAACGAAATATTAGAATAATATCAGATGAAATTGAATATGATGATCACCAAATGATTGCGTTTCTATTCAATGATTTCTAAAAACTCTAAAATTGACAAAAAAATTTCAAACTACATTCAAGACACTAGACAAATTTCAGAGGTTTTCTTTCTTTTTGTCTCCGATCACGTTTGAAAAAATGTACTACTTGATGTGTCGAAAATTAAAGAACAGAAAATCTTGTGTGCCTGATGAAGTCCCAACTTTTATCTTGTAAGCTGTACTACCCCTTTGTCATATTACTATGCTATCATTTGAGCTCAGTTTATACTCCATCGATTTCAAGTGAGAACTAATGATTTCCATTTGAATATTGTTTTCGACATAGATCACTCAATTATTTGAAAAATATGCTATTTTACCTGAGAATCAACATGGAATTAGAAAAGAATTTTCAACTAATACAGCAATACATTCATTTTATGAAAAACTTTTGCAGTAAATCGGAGCATGGGCCTGTTTGGAATACTTTGAGATCTAAGCCATGCCTTCAATTGTGTAAATGAAAAAAAAAATTCTTATAGCATTAGAAGACTTCCTCAAGAGTGGATTTAATCTTTTCTGACAAATAGAAAACAATTTGTTATTATTAACTATCAAGTTAGAGGAATAAAGAATGAAAAATTTGAAAATTTTGGTTTAAACATAGATGTACCAAAAGGTTATGTTCAAAATCTGTTTTTCCGTTAATCAGCTGTAGCCCCCATACGAACGACAACTCTCAGAAGTTGAGAAACTTGTGTGAGCTAGGGTCTTACCTTTTAAGGTCTTACCTTTGTGATTCCTAACACAGTTGCAGAATCATCCCCGCTTCAATCAGATAAATTCTCTCGAGAAAAATATCTGGTCGAGGCGGGAATCGAACCCACGACCTTCCGATCGTGAGTCGGGCGCACTACCACCGCGGCCAATTGCACAACCGCTTGAACCGATGCTCTTTTTGTAATATACAAATGAAATTGAATGTCAAATCTGAAAATTCTGACTTGATTATAGATGTACCACAAGGTCCTGTACTTGGACCAATGTTTTTCTTGTATACAAATTGAATTGAATGTCAAATCTGAAAATTCTGATTCAATCATGGATGTACCACAAAGTTATGTACTTGGACCAATGCTCTTTTTGTTATATACAAATGAAATAATCGCACTGATATGCTTTCCCAAGTAATATGCTTTTTATCATCTCCATAAAAGATATTAGATCAATAGTGTAAGTCAGTGTGATTATCTTGAAACCAAATGATAAGAAATATTATTATTAGGTTGGTTTAAAAGTTCTGTTCTTTTTGTGTTCTGGAAAAGGAACGGGACCTCTTTTGTTGACCAGTAACTTTTGAAACAACCTAATATGTATATCTTTGACCTGCCAGAGGGGTAACATTGCTTTATGTAGTGAAATAAAGTACTGTTACTTTTATATATAATGTGAAACTTCTGTGATGAATTACCTTCTGTCCTTAATAAATCATTTTCGAACAAGTCTTAATTTTCAAGGTTTGGGGTACTTCCAGAGGTGCCGCTCTAGTTCGAATGGCAGATCTCCTGCCTGCCATCATGGACCGAACCGAAGAGAACAAACTTCTGGAACACATTAGAAAAAGCCATCCCGACAAGAAGCCTCCTCATATTATTGATCTCTCGTCACCGACGCCTAAAGATATCCAAATTAGTTTCTTGAAATTGAGAGAACTGTGTACTCCGGACAATACGAGAATTTTCAAAAGTCAGGATTTTAAATTCTATGGGTTGTTGGACGGTACCAAATGGTTGTCGCATGTTTCGACTTGTTTGACCAAAGCAATGGAGGCGGCAGACAAAATTTCCATGCATGGGTCAACAGTCGTATTGCAGGAAGGTATGCTTGCATTCAAAATTAGTTTAAGTGACTTGCAGACGGTATTCATAATAATCACTTAAGGTGTATACATAGATCAAGACCTACAAGTCTAGTTGGTTCATACAATGGTTCGATGAGATAGGAAATTTCATTGACCTTTCAGATGTATAGAACTATACAAATAAGAAGAGTTATGACTATATAATGGAAATTTAAAGTTGAAATATCAACGAATAGCCAACATGAACATGAATGAATATTGTATTGCTCGGCCGTTAATTTGTGTTGCATTGGTAGGTTAGCTACATACTCGACAGTAGGTTGAACACAATTTGTAATCAACAGATCTCTCAGACACTTTTTGAACAAATATTGATTCAACTCTTCAATATAGGCAGAAAGAATATTGTAAAGGTTAACATCGATATAATTTCTGCTCGATTTTTTCAGTCTGAATCTACTAGCCCTTAATAAATAGCATCTTCTTGTATTATAATCGTGGAATTCACAATTTCTGTCCGAGAAAAACCTAAAATTTAAACCCAAGAAAACATTGATACTCGGTGATAATTTCATGTTCAATTTTTCTCGTTGCTTTTTTGATACTTGTTTTAATCGAGTCTACAACTTATTTCGTGTTATGCAAAAAAATTTTAATGAGGTGACCTTTTATTGTTGATGAGTTTCAATTTATATGATAACTTGTATGTCTTTCTCATGATAATCATTGTGAAAAGTAAAAGAAAAATTATATTTTTAGGCAACGGTCAGGACATGAATTGCATAGTTTCCAGCCTAACCCAGTTGATCCTGGACCCCTTCTTCAGAACAAAATTTGGCTTTCAGTCTCTCGTCCAGAAAGAATGGGTCGCTCTAGGTCATCCCTTTGCCAACAGATTAGGACACATACTGGATAAAGAAATCGAACCTTCGCCGTTATTTCTTCTCTTTCTCGACTGTGTCTGGCAGCTACTGCAGCAATATCCGACAGCATTTCAGATCAGCGAGACTTACCTGACTACTCTCTGGGATTCAGCCCATATATCTGTATTCGATACGTTTTTGTTCAACTGTACTCATGCGAGATTCATGGCAGAAACGGTAATTTGATAATATTTTTAGTTTTTCCCCGTGGGTTGATCAATAATTGACTACACTGAATAATCAAACTTAACTTTATTTCACTTGAAATACAACAAACACTTCAACTAAAAATTTCAACTATTATTTGAATGTCTATGGCCTTACTAGATCACTTCTCGTACCGCACTGTAACGTCCACTTCACTCTGTACTTGACTGTCCGAATACGCTTGCAGCCAGCGTTTAAATATCGCAATGAAACGTAGAATTTTCGCCGAAGTTCCATCGACATCGGTAGCGTTTCTTGCGGCTTCTCGAGCGGCAGGTAACATTGGATATTCCCACGCTCTCAGCTACGTCACGTTTGGTTTTCAGTGGCGGCCGCCGTTATTTCCTTTCGGGCGTGATTTACAACAATATAAATTAATTTGAAATCCCTGAAAGAATCTATGAAAAATTAAAAAGATTAGCTAAAAAAAACAATTATATTACTCAAAAAAACTTAAATTACAATGAAATAAAATACAAGCAACAATCAAAAAATAAAAAAATGAACTATTAACACGAGATAAAAATTATTAATAGGAAATGAAAATTCAAAAATTAAAAGATTCCAAGCCAAGTTACTTCACGACGTTTCGATTGTTAGTATCCACAATCGTCTTTGGATATTAATTGGACTTATTCATCCGAGATCTGACAATTTATATGCCATTCGAGTGCTTTCATCTATTCCCCTCTCTCCGCTTCATCGGTTTTAGCGGTAGGTGACCGTTTGGCGGGAGTTGGTCGTGTTCCTCTTGATTATAGGTTTCCGTATGTTGCGTATCTCAACACTAGCTTGGCTGAATACGTTGTTGGACAACATATTTGCAGCTTCTTTGAGTTCTCCGCACTCGCAGGGTATCCGGTAAATACAATTCTTGGAATCGCAGTCCGCGTTTGGTGGTCTGGTTTTCGTGAGGCTGCTACCGATAGTGTTCCCAGATCTGAAGCAGGTCCTGATGTTATACTTGGACCCAATCCGTCTTATCCTTTCCGATAAGTACTGGTTGTGGCGGCTTCTCTTCCTTGTGGAGTTCTTGCTGTCTTCT
>WOGO01005256.1:0-12583 GCA_015342085.1 Leptinotarsa defecta | reverse complement strand
CAAATCCAATGTGAATCGCTGCTTTCGCACAGGCACCACTCTCAGAGAGCATCGAAAATTTTTCTGTAGTGCTTGTGTTTGGTCCTTGAACCTCCATATGCAAAAACGAAAAGCTTTTCCGGAATGACTAATAATGTATATTGAATTGTTTTGTTTCTTTGTAGAGGAAATTGGAGTTTTCCAACGACCTTTAATGGGTTTTGTCACCTTCCACAATTAGAAGAATATTAAAATTCTGATGGAGAACTTCCTGAAGACTGTTTTGATTTTTTCAAGTGATACGAATGAGCCCAAATTATCTATGGAGATATTCTTCGGGACATTCGATATAAAGAAAGGTGGTACCTTGAGATTTCACCATTTCTTTCTGATACTGCACTATAATAAGCCCCTTGAATTGTATGGACACCCTGACATTCCCAAGTAGGAAGTAGATGTCGATATAGTAGTAGAGGTTCTACCAGTCACAGCCTGTCAAGATTGTTGCTTTTGATTATTCAGCCGTTCCAAAGAGAAATGTATTCTATCTTGAAGTATTCAAAACATTTTTTGTAGTGTTGCTGGGGTTGCTATCGTATCACAGTAAGCTCCTTGACATATGAAATACCTACCTGTGAAACTCATCCAGAAGTCACGTGAAAAATTTTCCACGGCAGATATTATTCATCAACTTAGGTAAGTATAGTACTGGAGTTTTTTTTCTCCAACAGCAAATCGTTATTTTCAACATCTCGACACGTGTTTCGATCACCAATTGATCATCTTCAAGAGGAAGACTGAACTGAAAAAACTTGCAAGGCTAACTATATTCATACTATACAGGTATACCATACAGGTGTACCACACATACAAGTATAGCACACGTTTGGTGTCTTAAATTAACTTTACGATTTGTCTTATCTATTAATTTTACAATACGTCTAATGTGATCTAATATTTGAATGTTACAGCTATGTATAAAACCATTTTCAATCTATATAAAAATCAATTTCACAAAATTACCTATCTACTTGTCCTAAATTTATTTTTACAATGTGTCCTTATGTAATAGTCAGTAAATCTAATATCATTTTACCAAGCTATATAATATGCTATTTGGTATTGGTCCGTCATCGTTAATCATAATATTATTATGTTCACTTATTTCTACAGTCTCATAGGCATCTAGTTGCCTGTTGTTGTTAACTTGTCTAACTAATCTTAATGAACTGAAGTTAATGGAATGGTTTTGTTGCAAGATATGATGGGCGACTGCTGATTTTTCAGGTCTTCCATATTTTAAGTGTGCTATGTGCTCCTTATATCTTACTTTAATAGATCTTTTTGTCTGTCCATAATATTTTTTGCGATGCAAAATATAAACATATATTGTAAAATAATAGATAAGGAAAAATTGTAAAATTAATTTAGGTTAGTATACCTGTATGGGTGGTACACCTCTTTTGACTAGCATGGTGGTTCGATAGTAAGTGCAGGTACCTATCCGTGTGAGTGATTTTTTTTTTTATACTTTTTAGGTTAGTCTAGCACCACATCCTTCGATTAGTACATCTAGGAATGTTATCCGCTGCTCTTGTTTAGTCTCCATGGTGATGTTGAGGAGAAGAGAGGCATAAGTTTTTTTAAATAACAATTTCATGTATGAGTAATTTGAGGGAATATAGCATTCCATTGGTATATACCAAGCGATTCAAATCATTCCAACAATAATGTCAAAAAACTGATCTATTCTACTGTCCCCATTTTTAATAAAAGCACAGTTGAATAAGTGTTATCATGAGGATATTTCAGTAAAGTTTTTTAAATTTTGAAATAATGATTTCATCATAATCTTGTTTTCCTAATACTGGGTGAATAAAAAGTTCGGAATATTTTCAACTGTGGTATACGAAATAACAATCAACGGAATGAAGGAAATTATCTTGAAGTTAATTGCAATAATTCATCTGACGAAACCCCTTATGAATATGAAAGTTCTCTGAATACTAGTATATTTAGATGGCCTTCTGATAGTTCTTGGCTGTAAAGTATACCAGTCAGATGAATACATGAAATAGAATTTTGGATACTATCTGGAATCAAAATATTTGGCCATTGAGTTCTAACATGACATTCTATTAGGTTCTAGTTTTAATGGAATGAAATCGCAATAAAAATTTATATTTAGGAAAACACGAGGACTGAAATGATATTACAAGTACTTACTGGAGGCATCGAATTGATATCCAACATCTTATATAGGTTGCTACTAGCTATTTCTCCTTGACAGGTCTGAGTTTCATGTGGTGGAAGACACTGAATTTTATCATTATCATAAACGAGCCCTTCCGGACAGCTTAGAACTAATATTTTATAGTCGTGACTACTATTTCCTTTCGTGCATTGATAAAATAGGTTACAGTACTTTGGATGTCTTCTAAATCCAGTTGGACAAACTAATGCAACCTGATCACCTTCTAATTGAGCAATTGGGCATGGTTCCATTGAAGAGTTAGCAGGAGTACTACCGGTCGTAATTGCGGTGCTTTCAGTAGTTAATCCCTCTTCTGTGGTAAAAGTGATAGAACCGGATAGAGTGCTACCTTCCGGAGTGATCACGAAGGAAGACGTAGTACTTTCAGAAAATGTGCTACTTTCCGTAAACGAGCCATTCGTACTGACCACTGTAGGAATTCCGGTACTTCCTATGGTGACATCCGTACTTTCGAATGAGACTGAGCTTGATTCAGTTGAATAAGTGGAGCTGTCAGTGGATAACGTGGAAAATGTACTTGTCAGAGAAGAAGGATTACTTTCAGTAGAAAAAGTACTCTTGTCAGTGGAAGTTGTGCTTGTTTCTGTGACAAGTGTACTACTGTCTACAAAAAAAGTGCTACTTCCCGTGGAAAGTGTACTACTTTCGGTGAACGATGCAGTACTTCCAGAGGAAAGTGTGGTACTTTCAGAGAAGGGCTGCGAGTCAGTATTATTGATTTCTGTTGTAGAATAAAGAGTAGTACTCTCGGTAGATGAACTTGAATCTGTTGAAAGCGTGCTGATGGAATTTTCTGTGGTTATACTCAATGTAGAAGAAATAGTGCTGCCTGTTATTTCTGATGATATAGGTGTAGTAGTTTTGCTCTCTGTCGTACTGGAAATATCGGTGCTGCTGATGTCTACAGTACTACTAACAGTTTCAGTAGTGCTGCTAATGTCTGTACCATCACCGTTGTTATCTGTAGTACTACCACTTAGGTATGTGGTGCTGCTGATTTCTGTGGTGCCAGCGCTGACGGTTGTGGTGCTGCTTATATCTGTAGTACTTCCCCCAATGTCTGTGGTACTGCTAATATCTGTAGTACTGCTACCATCTACTATATTTTCGTTCTGTGAAACGAAAAATGTTGATAAATTTGAAACTTCACAACAATTAACCTTATAATAATAATACCTACCGAACTTGTGGTTTCATTATCAAGATTAACATTGGCACATTTTCCAGAAACAGCCCAAGGGTAGTTACAGGTGACAGCATCAGCATCCCAGATGGTACCTTTACCACATGAAAATTCATATCGGGTATAACCGTTGTTACTATTACTGACACATCTGTAAAATTTAGAACAATTTTGAGAGTCAGACATGAATCCATTCGCGGAACATTGTGGAGTTGATGTTGAACTATTTTGGTGCAACGATGAATTTGTTGATTGTGCTGAATGAGATGGTGATGATGGTGCAGTGATTTCTTTACAGTTATTGCGGTTTGAATCTTTGCGATAATTACAGGTGACTAATGAGATATCCCAAATGGTCCCAGGCCCACAAATGAAACTGAATTTTGTGAAACCATTCGAACCGTTAGCAACGCACCTGTAAAATCTTTTGCAATCATTAGGATCGCCGAGATATCCTTCTTTTGAACAGTCGGTTCCAATTTCGCTAGATACGTTGGATGAATTCCACGATGATCCCTTGAAATTTTAGTTTAGTTTAGTTTTTGGTTTAATGACTGGGAAATATTAACGTACCTGTTGATTATTGTTAGTTTGACTGTTTTGTTGGTTCGAATGTGTTTGGTTATTTTGTTGATTATTACTACTGTTATTTTCTTGGTTGATATTCTGTTGATTACTTTGCTCATTATTGTTTTGTTGACCTTGTATGGAAGAACACTTTCCAGACACTGCCCAAGGATGGTTACAAGATAATGCAGTTTGATCCCAAACTGTTCCTATCCCACAGGTATATTCGTACTTTTGGAACCCAGTTCTTCCATCACCAATACATCTATAGAACTTCGTACAATCATTTTCGTTTCCTACATATCCTTCTTTGGAACATTTTCCACCTTCTAGAGCACCCTGCTCATTACTATTTATATTGTTTTGATTACTTTGTTGGTTAGTACTTCCTTCCTGGGAAGAATTTTCTTGATTCTGCTGGGCATTATTTTGTTGATTACTGTTGTTATTCGACTGACTGTTATTAACGGACTGATTGTTTTCACTGAACTGATTACTACTGCTGTCTTGGTTATTATTGATACTACTCTGATTGCTGGTCTCATGATTATTGTTTACTTGATTTGAATTACTTCCCTGGGTATTTACATTTTGATTTGACTCTTGATTAGGAGTTTGTTGACCGTTGCCAGGGTTAGAAGAACATTTTCCAGATATAGCCCAAGGATGATTACACGACAACATGTTTTGATCCCAAACTGTACCGGGTCCACAGGTGTATTCATATTTATGAAATCCATCTTTGTCTAATACACACCTATAAAATTTTTCACATTTTTCTGAATCTCCAACAAAACCTTCTTTAGAGCATTTATCACCGTTCAGTGACCCCTGTTGAGGAGTATATTGATTATTGTTCCCTTGGTTATTAGCTTGTTGATTGCTACTTCCTTGTTGATTATTATTTATTTGTTGACTACCTTGATTATTTTGTCCATTGTTTTGTTGATTCAGCTGGTTATTTTGACTACTATTCTGGTTGTTGTTACTTCCTTGTTGGTTGTTGGATCCTTGTTGATTGTTTGTTTGCTGATTACCCTGATTATTTTGACCGTTATTTTCTTGATTCTGCTGGTTATTTTGACCAGCATTTTGCTGATTATTATTTCCCTGTTGATTACTCTCTTGATTCTGCTGGTTACTTTGATTACTATTCTGGTTGTTATTGCTTCCCTGTTGGCTGTTGGAACCTTGTTGATTATTTGTTTGCTGGTTACCTTGATTATTTTGGCCGTTATTTTCTTGAGTCTGTTGGTTATTTTGACTTCCATTTTGCTGATTATTATTTCCTTGTTGATTATTGGATCCTTGTTGATTATTTGTTTGCTGATTACCTTGATTATTTTGGCCATTATTTTCTTGATTCTGCTGGTTACTTTGACTACTGTTCTGGTTATTGTTGCTTCCTTGTTGGTTGTTAGATCCTTCTTGATTACTTGTTTGCTGACTACCCTGATTATTTTGGCTATTATTTCCTTGATTCTGCTGGTTATTTTGACTTCCAATTTGCTGATTATCATTTCCTTGTTGATTATTAGATCCTTGTTGATTATTTATCTGCTGGCTGCCTTGATTTTGTTCATTATTTTCCTGTCCGTTATTCGAAGATTCAGATACATTTGTTTTTTGTGGCGCATAACATTTTCCTGAAACGGCCCAAGCATGGTTGCAAGAGAGCAGAGTTTGATCCCAGACTGTATTAGGACCACATATGTATTCATATTTAATAAATCCACCTCTGCCATCTACTACACACCTGTAAAATATGGAACAATTCCTTTCGTTACCAATAAATCCTTCTGATAAACAGGAACTGCCTTGTTCGTTTTGTTGGCCCTGATGGATATTCTGTTGGTTGTTTTGTTGGCCACCCTGTTGGTTCTGTTCAGTATTTTGTTCCGCACTAGTTTGTTGGTTTTGTTGGTTATTCTGATGTGTATTTTGATTATTTCCGTCCCCTCCTTGTTGACTTTGTTGATTATTTTGTCCTGAATTTTGTTGGTTCTGTTGGTTATTTTGCTGCCCATTTTGCAAATTTTGTTGATTATTTATTCCACTTCCTTGCTGATTCTGTTGGTTATTTTGCCCGTTGCTTTGCTGATTTTGTGAATTATTCTCTCCACTTTCTTGTTGATTTTGTTGATTTGAGTTTTGATGATCTTTGTTTCCATCAGAATTCTGCTGATTTGTGTTCTGTATTGTGCCACATTTACCACCTACTGTGTGGGGATAGTTACAAGAAAACAATGCTTCATCCCATACAGTTCCATCGCCACACTTGAACTCATATTTTACGAATCCACCCAAACCATTATTGACACATCTGTAGAATTTCTGACAATTATTATTATCTCCAACGAATCCTTCAGATACACAAACATTGTTCACAATTTGTCCTGAAGTTATATTAGAATTGTTTTGCTGATTGGAGGTTTGCTGATTGGCACTTTGATTACCACTTTGTTGATTGGAATTCTGTTGATTGGAACTTTGTTGATTATTACTCTGATTATTTTGTTGATTATTACTTTGGTTGTTAGTTTGTTGATTGGAGTTTTGTTGACTGTTACTCTGATTATTATTTTGTTGATTTTGCTGGTTTTGTGAGTTTGTTCCTTGCTCATTCTGACTTTGAGAACTACCTTGCTGGTTTTGTTGTGTTGACTCTTGATTATTCTGTGAATTTGGTCCTTGCTGATTGGGTGGTATTGGTTTATTTTGGTTATTGGAACACCTACCTGTTATTGCAGATGGGTAATTGCAAGATGATGAACCAATATCCCAAACTGTTCCATCGGCACATGAAAATTCATATTTCGTGAATCCGCCTTTTCCATCATCAACACATCTGTGAAATTTCCTACAATCTTTATCATCTGGAACAAATCCCTCTGATACACATTTGCCATTTATGATTGTACCCGTACTAGATTGATTCGTTTGGTTATTGCTTTGCTGACCCTGTTGGTTCTGTTCCCCACTTTGCTGATTATTCTGTCCACTATTTTGTTGATTATTCTGTCCACCATTTTGTTGGTTATTCTGTGTTCCAGATAGCTGATTCTGTTGGTTCTGACCTACACTTTGTTGATTATTCTCTCCATATCCTTGCTGACTGCTGGTCTGTTGATTTTGTTGATTATTCTGACTTGTACTTTGTTGATTCTGTTGATTATTATTTCCATTTCCTTGTTGATTGCCAGTCTGCTGATTTTGTTGGTTATTTTGACCTACACTCTGCTGATTCTCTTGATTATTTTCTACGTTGCCTTGTTGATTGCTGGCTTGTTGGTTCTGTTGGTTATTTTGCCCAGAGCTCTGCTGATTCTGTTCATTATTTTGTCCGGTACCTTGTTGCGTCTGTTGTTGATTCTGTTCAGTATTTCCAGAACTTTGTTCTTTACTGCAATTTCCACTAACGGCATTGGGATAATTACAAGTCAGGGCACTTTGATCCCAAACTGTACCGGCTGTGCACGTAAATTGATATCTGTCGAATCCACGTCCATTATTCACACACCTATAAAATTTACTACAGTTCCTGTCATCAGCCATAAATCCATCGATGGTGCATAGGGGTCCCTGTGGTGTATTAGAAGAGTTGGAATTTGATAAACCCTCCTGATTTTCCGTAGATCCGGATGAATTCTGTTGTTGGTTTTGCTGATTCTGATTAGAACCTTGACTGGAGCCTGTAGAACTTTGTTGATTTTGCTGATTTTGGTTGGAACCTTGTTGACCTGAAGAATTTTGTTGGTTTTGCTGATTTTGATTGGAACCTTGCTGATTAGAGCTTGATGAACTTTGTTGATTCTGCTGATTTTGGTTAGAACTTTGCTGATTGGAGCCTGAAGGATTTTGTTGGTTTTGCTGATTTTGATTATTTGAAGAACCTTGCTGAGTTTGCTGATTTCCATTGGACCCCGAAGAATTCTGTTGGTTTTGTTGATTTTGATTGGCACTTTGTTGATTGGAATTTGAATTCTGTTCATTTGTGTTCGAACCTGAGGAACTTTGTTGATTTTGTTGATTCTGATTGGAGCTTGAAGAACTCTGTTGGTTTTGCTGATTCTGATTGGAGCCTTGTTGATTTGAATTTGAAGACCCCTGCGAAGACCCTTGTTGATTCTGTTGATTTTGATGCGAGCTGGAAGAACTTTGATGGTTTTGACTAGAACTTGAAGAACTTCCATTGGAACTCGAAGAACTTCCACCGGAACTTGAAGAACTCTGTTGATTCTGCTGATTCTGATTAGAAGTTGAGGAACTCTGCTGATTTTGTTGATTTTGATTAGACCCCAAAGAATTCTGTTGATTCTGCTGATTCTGATTAGAATTTGATGAACTTTGCTGGTTCTGTTGATTTTGATTGAACCCCGAAGAGCCCTGTTGATTTTGCTGATTTTGACTGGAACCTTGTTGGTTGGAACTAGAGGATCCCTGTTGGTTCTGTTGATTCTGATTGGATCCTGAAAAGCTTTGCTGATTAGATCCAGAATTTTGCTGGTTTTGACCCGATGAATTTGAACTACTTGAACCAGAACTTTGTTGATTCTGATTGGAACCTTGTTGGCCTGAAGAACTAGTAGAAGATGATTGTGTACCTGTAGAAAATGATTAATATTTAATAAACTTGAGTTAAATTTTATTGGAAACAACTACCATTCGAAAAAGAATTATTGATATTACTACTATTGCTGCTGCTACTACTACTAGTGCTGCTACTACTACTGTTACTACTACTACTGCTACTGAAACTGCTGCTACTGCTGTTATTATTAGTGTTGTTGTTGCTATTACTGCTGCTATTACTAAAACCACTACTAGAGCTTTGAGAACTGCTATGCGAAGAAGAGTTCGATGGAGTGGAACTACTGTTAACTGCATTCCTAGATAAAGTTGCTTCTTGGGTACCTTGTTCTAACAGGCAATTGGTTCTATTGGCAGCCCATGGATAGTTACACGATAAGGCAGCTGGATCCCAAACAGTTCCTGTACCACAAGTGAATTCAAACTTCGTGAAGCCACCTTGTGAATTTTGTGTGCATTTGTAGAATCTCTTACAATTATCAGGGTCTCCCAGAAAACCATCCTGGTTGCAGATATTTCCTATTTGACTAGAAATTGTTGTTGAAGGAGCAGGTGTCGTCGTAGACGTAGAAGAAGAAACTACAGTCTGTTCGTTGTTACTTGTGGAATCATTCTGGTTCTGAGTAGCTTCTTGCGATTCCTCAATTCGATTCCCACCACATTCTTCTCTAGAACTGGCATAAGCGTAATTACAATTACTTATCGCTGGATCGAATACTGTTCCATCTCCGCATTTGAAACTGATAGCTTTGAGATTATTGTTTCCATCTGACAGACATCGGTAAAAAGTTTTGCAATCCTGGGGGTCTGGATGAAATCCCTCACTTGGACATTTGAAATTCGAACTATATTCCAATATTTCCCTTGTTAGTTGAGGTAAAAATTCTGTAAGAGAAAAAATCCAATCAGTGAAACTGATAAATAAGGAACACTGATTAGGGGCTTATGATTTCAATGTCTTATTAAAATTTGACAGGATTATAACCTTCATCGAAATCATTTCATGACAAAAGATGTATACATTTCAATATAACCTATGGAACTAGATAAAGATGATCACAAATATCGAATTTCAGTAAACGGAAATTTATTAAATCATGAATCAGATTCGTAATTGAAACCGAACTGCCACTGAAAGAAAAGTAAACTATTTGAATGTTGAATACAATTATCGATTATTACAACTGAGCGTAAGCGTTTGCTGAAGGATTTTGTTCCCACTTCTGCTAATTTTGTTTCCGCTGCTTTTCAGGTTTATTCAGGATGATAAGCTGGGGTCGTTTAGTCGATGTTCATCTCTTATATAGATTCAGACTTAGATTCTTCGGTTACTTCATGGTCCATAAAAGGACCCACGAGTAGCTAGAGGAATGAGATTTATCATGGCAGAGCCATCCAGTGCTATGACAAGGAAAACAGCACAGCAACGAGAGCGATATCACTCATTAGGCGATGTCAGGTAGAATCTACCATTTTCTTTTCTCTGTAGTATTTTTAGCAAACAGACAACTAGATTAAGGAAGCTTTGCATCCGTGAGGATACTCGGTTACATTATAAATGCAATGGATTGAGTGAGACTTACAAACTTGTAACATTTAACAAAAAACTTTGTCACCCACATTCAGGCACATGCTGAATATATATCTGCTGCAAGGAATGCATGAATTTAATGGAATTTATATTCCATTGAATTGAAATTTATGTACATAGAACAAAGCTCTACATCCAGCAGACATAATTAACAGAAAATGTTCATGTGGTGAGTGGTGAATTACTAAATCTAAGAGAAATCCAGGTAGAAGTTACACACACCTCTGACATATTGATATTGGATGAGATTAACTACTGTTGAGAGAAATGGAAAGAAACTATTATTAAGTCATCAATGGTGACTGAGAATATGTACCTATAAATCTTTTGAAAAAAAATAAGAATAACTTCGTGAATCGAATATGTGAAACAACGTTCAAACAAACAACAACATATTACGTTCAAAAAAATTATAATTTCGTATTGTTCGTTTGAATTGTTCAGAAGATAATGATAATCCCTGAATATGTGAAGTAAAACGACAGTTTGTTCCATAATTCTGAAATGAGACTAGTGCAGTTTTATCTAACAGTTAATTTACACAGAGATGAAAAATATTTTCAAGTTAGGAACTATAAGGAGAAGATCGACTTGTTTTCAATAGTTATGACTCAATATCGATTTTTGTATGCTTCAAATAGTGAGCGATTAAATAAAGGATAAAGAAAATAACTTTTGTCTCATTAAGGTTTTCATTTGTTACGACCGGTTTCGGTTTGTTAAACCATTTTCAAGTAAACTGGTTCAACAAGGAAACAGGTTTGTTGAATCGGTTTGTTTTCCTATATTTAATATGGATTTCTACAAAATGAAAAGGTCATGAATCGAACAAGTGAGTGATTAATTTTTGACTGTTACAGAGTTTTTTCTAAAACTGAAGAACATAGCTTTATCAGTTCTTGGGCGATTGCTTATGGTATGAGATCCATTTGAATATCCATGGACACTGAATATAATCAAAATAAATCCAGCATAGTTAATTTTTAACAAATGAAACGTATTCACTAACTGAGATTCTCAGAAATATTCAATTCTCGTTCTCATAACTTCTTCAGCAACTATATCTTTGGTCTGTCATCATCGTTTCTTACAGTCTTCGATACACTAGCTAGATAGTACAATGGAAATTGCAAATTCCCAGACCCGAATATTTTGGTGACAAAAAGATACTACGTCGGTAGTTTCAAGTAATATATTATACGAAGTTGGTAACAGGTATTTTAATTGGGAACCATGTATGGGGTTCTCTCCGTTACAGGGATTCACCTTTCGTCATTGGCCTTGAAAGGTCGTAAAAGTGCATCGATGCGTTTCATGCTAGCTGTTTCACTGAATTACTTTTTAAAGCCTATTAAGTTGAGAATAAACCAAAGTTATTGCTTTAATGCACACACGTGAAAACTGAAAAATGAGAGATGTTGTTTCTGAAGGTTAAATGTCCAGTACCATGAGCAGTTGAAAGAACTGTGTCTTTTACATTGAGATTTAGCGGAGAATGCGTTATGGGGTGTTGGTTTCGGGTTACTGACTGTCTAGATTTTAATTTGATAAGGAGATTAATTCACATTCAGAAGTGACAGTAGCTCCTGGACATTAATTTCTACAAAATATTGCTACATCTTGAATGAAAAACCAACCTCATTCAAACTCAATTGAAGCTGAAAAGGGGTATATCTCAATATTGAATACCTCAATGTAAGTGAGAATTGAAGTATGAAGAATGATAAGGGTTGATGAAATTCTATACAAATGAAATTAGTTGTGTTATGTGCTAGAGCTAATCAAAATATGATGTTGCATCAACCACAAATTACATTTGCATAAATATATTTCAGACTCACTTCAAAATTGACATGATTTAGCTGTATCTTTATGGAATGATGATCTTTTATGTTCCTTCAATCTCAAATTTTCAAGAATTGTGAAAATTTACTGAATGTCCAAATGGTATTGAACTCTTCGTCCCTTTTGAATATGTTTTCTAATGTGGAAATCGGTATGTTTGAAGGTGATTGACAATGTTTCATAGTGCATTTCATCAGTTGGGACTTTCATTGTCTAATATGATATAAATTGATTTGAAATCCCTGAAAAGATCTGTAAAAGAATTAAAAAAAGGTTAACTGAAAAAACAATTTTATTTAGCAAAAAACTGAAACCACAATGAAATAACATACAAGCAACAACCAAAAAAGACCAAAAAAAAATTAAACTATCAATACTATCTGCAAAATAAAAAAAAATCATTAACAAGAAATGAAAATTAAAAATATAAAATTAAAAGATTCCAAACCAAATTACTTCACGACGTTTCGGTTGTTAGTATACACAATCGTCTTCGGGTGTATGTTATTTCATTGTAATTTTTTTTTTCATATTTCACATAAAATATATTACA
>WOGO01005255.1:0-12584 GCA_015342085.1 Leptinotarsa defecta | reverse complement strand
GAAAAAGAAATGATAGCAATAATAACATCCGAAACGAACACTATAATTGTAATGAAAATTGAAACATTAAACTTTATCTTGCCCACTGATAAGTAAATGAGCATTTGTTATCATTTAAATTTTCATTGTTTATTTAATAAACAATTAAAAAGTTAATATAACAATTATTTTTTCTATATTTTTTCTTTTTCTACACAATGTAACAAAAACAACCATGTATTATTTCTTAAGAAAAAAAAATTTATATATTATATCGAATTTTAAAAATTCTGTTCTACTTTACTCCAACCTTCTCAATAGGTTTTTTCATGTTGAAACTAATTATAACTTATGAATATGTAATTTGGTAAGATTTTGAATTTTGGGCTAAATTTGTTCTTTAATTATTACAGAATGAATGAGTCCTAGGTTTTTTCATCGTATCTCAATTAGTTTATAAGTTACCCCCTTTAAATATAAAATGGTGGAGTAAAGGTGAACAGAATATTTAGAATTCGATATTGAATGTTTTTTTCTCAAGAAATAATACATGGTTGTATTTGTTACATTGTGTAGAAAGAGAAAAAATATATAGAAAAAAAATCAATTGTTTATAACAATTTTTTTTAATTATCAAAGAGCAAGATAAATTATTTATGAATTGAGGTTCCTCAAAATATTAGGTTTCTAAAAAAATGTTAATTAACAAATCAGTTCATTAGCAATGAAAACATTTTTCAAGAGAGAATTTTTTTAAATCTTGATTTGTTTAAAGTGATATGTTTCTAAGAATTTTTTTAAAATTATCCTATGAACAACGCATTTGTGTATAACAATTATTTAAACAATAGCAGATAAACATTCGAAAAAATCATTTTCATGTAGCTTCGGATCATAAGAAAAAACGAATCGTTAGCAATATTAAAACAAAATGATTTCCATGATTATTGAAGTTCTTTATTCCAAACCTAAGTAAATGGTCAACAAATTGAAAAATAACATTTTTTTTATTTTTCCAACAGGAATCTATTCTGAGACCTCTCAAAAATAGCTCAAGAGAAAACAAACTCAGTATTGTTTTTTTATCAAGTGTCGCACTGCAATGTTCCGGTTCAAGTAGAAAAAAATAATAATTAACTAATGCATTGTTAATTGGAAAATCACGGTGAAAATTTTTTGACCGCAGATTATTATTCATTCGTGTATCCAGTAGGTGTCAGAATTTCTTGAGTTCCTTACTTTGATATTTAATAAATAATTTTTCATTAAAGGTCCAAAGTGGGTATGTCAGGTGAAACCCAGAGTACCCGTTTTAGTACGTATTTTCAACCCTCTGGGAAAATTATAAATATCAGTCCTACAGTTCCGGGAGGCAGGAATTTATTAGGAAAATGTACTCCTCTTTTTGAATTTTTTTTCAAATTTGAAAAATGTCAAATAGTTTTTGAAATATTTGCAAAAAACTATACTAATTTTCTTTAGTTAGTTCTTAATAATTTTTGCAAGCGGCACTTAGTTTTTTTCAAAAATCATCTACACGCTATTATGAATCGAATGACACTTTCTTCATTTTTTTGGAGGCAAAGAAAATAGTTTCTCCTGAAAGGCACTTATCTCAATTCCCAGTGATTAATGAACTGCCATCGGTCATTGCATCGCATCGGTCACAGTTCCTTGTTTCTCGTTTCATTTTCATTTCATCGTGTGCGACGAGGTGTGGCGTGGCTAGTCGACTTCGTGCTTCTGCATGACGTCATTCTAATAACCACAACGGTGAAAACTATAGTGACAACGGTCTGTTGTTTTATTAAGGCATACTGCATACTCGATGTAATTTATTAGTGACCCAAAAAAGCATAGCAAATACATTTATATAATGTGGATGTGCACCAAATTTGTATTTATAATTTGTGTCAGTGTTCTGGTTGGAAGCAGTGAGTATGTTGTTTTTATTGTTTTGGGTCCGGTTATGTAGGTCCCTATATTAGTCAACATTTGTTTTGTTATTGAGCAAAATGACCAGAAATAAAATATTTCAGTCAAATTTGCGTGCGTGTTTGTAGGTACTTTCCACGTGCTGAAAAGCATTCTAGTTATTAATATTTGTAGGTTTAAAAATACATAAATGTTATCACGTTTTTTATGCCGAAAATAAGTTATAATGAATTGACTTTTCGAACAAAAGTTAATTAAACATACAATGTACCTAATTCTCTCAACTTTTTTAGTGTGTATACATACAGCCTATAGATTGGTATAAAATGTGTATGTTTACAATCTGAAAGTAGGTACATGTATCTAATGTGGTTTTTTTCTTATATAACATGTATTATACGATAAGTTCTTCTTCAAAACTAACACAGGATCTAATAGTTGTGCTGCTTGCATTGAAAATGTGTCTTCGATTTGTCAAAAACAGAGAATATTAGGTTTCAATGTGTATAATCACTTCGTTTTTAGCTCTTGCATCATAATGGGTACATTGTATTGAGAGTAAGTTTTCCGAAATTTTTCTTCAGTTTGACCAGGTATCACATCAAATGAAACAATTTTTTTGAATGATGCGTTTTTGGTCTCTAATCGACTTTTCATTGATTTTTAAGGAGTTGTAAAAGTTTTCAAAAAGTATTATTATTTTTTATGTCGTATCTAAAAAATTGAACAACGAATGTAGGTAGGAAATCAAGTAACAATGAATTTTGACTAAAAATTGCCGAAGAATTTTTGTTTTAAAATATTTTCATATTCTGAATATTGTTTCAAATGATGATTCTAGTATTTCATTTCTTGTATCATTTTTATCAAATTTTCATATAGTTTATTGCATTCTACAAATAGGTACGAATAATCGGTATATATTACATTGTGATCGATTCAAATTGGAAGCACCCTTATAAAGTATATATTTTTCACCCGATTGAAGAACATAGTTTAACAGATAGGGAATAAAATTTGACTACCCCACTGAATTCAACAACTTTTGGTCTATCAACTGCCCTTAATTTAATCGAAATTTGTTATTCGTTGAAGTTACTAGATAGTTGAAAAAAATCTATTGTACCTACACCATTCTAATATATTTTTCGTAATTTCTTCACGCAAAACTTTTCTAACGACGAACACACTTGACATAATTTTGACATAAACCATTTCAAAATTATGTACGTGAATCCAGTGGTGTAGTCCGATTAAAAACAATCGTTGATAATTTTTTCGATTATTTATTGGACCGGTACGGTCGAGGGTACTGTGTATTTTTTTGTGTGTTCTACTGAGCGTTTGTATATCTGTTTTACTCATCTCCGGAGAAAATAATTAAACAGGTATAGTAAAAATCATTGATCTTTATTTTTGAAATTTCTAATAAGGATGATTGATATTTCGACTCCGCTGACTCCTATAGAAAGATTAATTTTTCATAAGGAATCAATTGTATTATTGAAAATCATATAGACATGTTACTTATATTCTATTAGTTTAACTATCACGGGACTGATAGATATGCTTCATAAACTTTTCTTAGCATATTTCTTAACTTAGCGTATTTATAACTAGCTAGGACTTCTGTTATAGAGTCATTTTTTGATACTCTTGGAGTGGTAGATTGGGTCTACGATTTGTCTTAAATGTATTTTAAATGCCGTGTTTCATTATAAAAATATTAGTTTCTACTGTTTATTTGTGTATATAACCTTTCACAATCTGAAAAATAAACAAAGCTAAATCAATAGAGAATCTGATAAGTGTAATAAAGAGCAAATTGAAAAGTTCCCCCCGAAAAAGTTCTACGTAATATAAACCACTGAAGAATCCAATCAGTCAGTAACTTGTATTCATAAATTTTGCTTACAATTTGAAAAAATTAATTGAGAAAATTCAATATTTATACTTAGCTTTCTTTAGTGGTCGACGTTTCGGAAAACAATTTTTTTCCGTTTTAAAGCCTGAAGTTCACTACAAAACTTTCACCTCAAATTGTGCGAACTCTAATTGTTTTGGCATACGTCAAAATAATGAAATGTCCAGTTGTTATACATATACATGAATACATATACTGGATGTTTTTTTGAGAATTCAGCTAAGATTCATATTTCCGTATTTAATCTCTCTTCTTAGTAATGGCAACCAGGTACCACAGAGCTATTCGAAATACACTTGTTACCTGCTAAAAGAATTTATGCAGATTCTTTGAGTTTTTTCATTTTTTCATGAGTTTCTTTCGTGATGACTTTTGTTTCACTCTATTCTATAGCGTGATCACCAGATGATTTAGAATATACTCCGCTATCCCCGATCCTGCCATCTGTCTTTTCCTTATATATTTACGATGCTCATTTTTTCTCACATCTAGGGGTCTGAGGTTTCACGTACATAACTTTTTACATAGAAACAAGGTATATTGTAAATACAATCTTTCGTTTTTTCAACCGTACTTTAGGGTTTAGTTTGTGTCAAAAGAGATCTCAATGTGTTGGTAGTTCAAAAAGTTGTTTTTATATTATACCTATAACCGATGCGTATCAACTTCTCAGATAAACCAGGAACATAAGATATGACGTTAGTTGTAAGGTATGTGTATTGTTGTTGGATTTGTGGTGATTGTGGGATCTGTATGTACCTGTATGTTGTGTATTGCTTTTACCATTCATTGACATATCTTCCCACATATATGCGTTTTGCTCCAAAACGCATATCCAGACGCCCGATTCGTGTAATTTTCAGATGGTGATTTGTGAAACGTGCGTACAGGTGTTGCCGTGTCTTCAGTCGTGCTCTAGTAAGTGATTTTACTAATCAAAGGTTCTATACGGAAATAATTTACTTTTCTTGTGTCTATCCCCAATATATCTTATTTCACATGTCAAGTAACTTTTTCCAATATTCAGTGTCTAACTCGTGTTAAAACGAGTCAACACGAATTCCCAACTTAGAAAGAGAATTTGTTGTCTTCTGAATTTACATGTAACAACCAATACTGAGCTTTATACAGTTACTGTAGACTTTCCAGTGGAGTTGTCGCAAATTTATTACAGTTTCGAGTGAATAACCAATAGGTGTTAAAGAACATCCCAAACTCCCCAAATCGAATTAATTTTCGAACTGCAATTCTGGTAAATGAAAGATTTTCAAGTCATTTAAATGCATTTCCTGGCTATATTGACGTTTGTTTCAACTCGAGTGATCTTTGTGTTTCTAAAGTCACCAAGGTTTTTCTATCAGGTATACTTACATATATTTCCTCTCCAGTGAAACACCTTCTAATTACAAACCGTGGTTCAATAAAATTTACAAATAAGCTGTCAGTTCTGAAAATCTCGCCTACGATAGTGACGCAAAAATTCCAGTTCAGAAAATCCTAACAGGTTCTAGATCTCTCTAGTCAATGGCTAAAGCCATTGCTCAAAATTATAGCCCATAATACCACCACTCATTTCCCAATTTGATGTATTTATATGGCTTGTAAAAAAATTAACGTTGCTCCAACGTTGTTCTTTTCATCGCTACATAGTTATGAAATGGATTATCTCACCGCCATAAACTGAAAAACTTTGGAATGACGTTTCATACGGTTTTCACCAGTAAAGAGAAAGATTCAAGAGAAAACAAATCAACTCTATTTTTACTAAGAAACAACTGAAATTGTCGAATAATTAGTGAAAAATGGACAAATATTGATGATTTTTTTAGAAAATAACATATTTTGGCTTGACACATCTATTGAGAATTTGCAAAAAGCATCGTACCTTACGAGATTAACACAAGTTCAAACGAGTTTTTAATATTTTAATTTGTTTGTAAAATAAATCAATTTAGAATGTATAATGACGAAAGTCTAAGAAGCTGCTAGAAATATCAAAAAGGTTACAATACTTTTTTGTAGAACTTAGTTAATTCTGTAATAAAGTTAATAAAGATTTATATATTTCAAGAAAATATTAGCTCCTTTGTGTTTTTTTGACGGACTTGACAGCTCTAACTCCACTATTGATATTTCCCCTCAATTTTATAATTGAGTGAAAGTTTGTTAGACTTTCATTTTACAGATTCGCACTTCATAAACATCAGCAAAACAAATATTAGTTTAGTAGACTGACTCAATGTTTCTGTATCCGGTACTAATGGTTTAATAGCAACGACAGCAACAGTAAAATCAAATTTATTAAATATATTTCCCCACACCACAGTCAAAATATCACTCACTGTTACAACAGTTATTATTCAAACGGATTCTGAAATAGCTCAATATCCATATAGCTTCTGGTAATGGAGTAGGTACCTACCTGTATTTTGATAATGAGCCATCGCAATCCCATTAGCTACGTCGATTTATTTGTTTTATGTCAAATGATAGCCAAATGTCATGGCCCACTCACGTTACTGAAATTGCAAAGGCAGCTTCTCGAAAAAACTATTGAGCGAAAGTATTTTTTTGTGGAGGATAATATTTTTTTTTATCGACCTTCGTTGGGTATTTTCACCTTCCACAATCTGAAAAGTATGAAAATTGTAATAGAGATTTTTATACACGTGTAGAAAGGGCAAACATTTTCGTTTACTTCGATAAATTACTGCGTAAATTCAAAATATTTTGCACACAAAAACATTTTCTATCAAAAAAAGAGCTAAAAAATTATACACTTATTTTAACGTTTAGGAGCTAAAATCTGTCTCCGTCTTCAGAAATGTACAAAATTTAAGTTTATACGCAGTTTTTCCATAGCTGATATTTTTATTTCTCAATTTCTTGGAAAATACCAAAGGAGGTCGATGAAAAATGTAAAAAACTGTTTCGTACTAGTAAGTTGTACACACCAAAGCAACTTTCAATGGTTTATAACGTCCACAGCAGCCTTTTATAATATTACTCACGTATATGAAGCTTCCATCTTGTGCATATTATGAAATTGCTACATTTTAGACATAAAAAGGGCCTCCCCCTGGTTAACTGAACGCATTAACAAGCGCAACTTTGATAGACTGGTTGGAGATTTGACTCTATACTCTATTGATACAAAGAGATTCGAGCTAATACTCCACGATGTACACATTCTGAGACTTCATGTATTTAAAGAACAAAAACCTTGGAATGAATTTTCTGACCTCATTTTTCGAATCCAACATAAATCGTAACTTTCACACAGGTAAAGATTTCAAAGATTCGATAACTTTCCAACAGTTTTTGTGCATCTCCATAACAAAAGCAGAAGTTAAGTATTAAGTATGGTTTCACCCCTTTAAGTTCACTTTTCTCATCGAGTATAAGGTATTAAAAGAGGAGGTCCAAAAAGTTCTTATGAGTTTTTCGTGTTTTTTTATGTAGACACTTCAAACTCGTGACTTAACAAACTTCTTGTTTTGGAGGAGTATAACTGAATAATGGGTATTTTTTGAGAGCGATATTGTTGAAGTGTGACCCCAACGAAATAAGGTCGCGTGCAACTAATTGCGCGAGAATAAATAATATGTATTTCACACCAACCAACATTTATACGTACATTCATTATTCTAAGAAGTAAATCAAAATACATAGGTACTTAACAACTGTCTAATATCATGTGTACGCTTTAACGGTCGGTGTCTAACAATCGGTTGTTTCCGGGTTTATTAGCCGTGGTCTGCCGTCCGACTTCTACTCCCATTATTACAAACGCACCAGGACCGCAGTAACAGACGAAACATCAGGTATAAAAGTATGCAAACCACAGCTAACAACTCTGGAAACATCCGACAATTCAAATATTCAATACATATATTTTCTCAGATATTGAGATAACGTCATGCACGAATTGTTTTCTAGGTTCAGCAGCATATCTCAAATCTGTTTTTTTGGATTTAACCATTTGAAGTTTTTTGAATCCAAAATAAACCAAATCACGCAAGAAACAAGGCGCGCGAGAGGCGAGAAATATGAAAGGAATGTCGAAAAAAGATGCATAGAAACCCTGGTGTTTTTACCGATTCGCTTTCGTTTTGTTAAAAACTCTTGACGCGAGAAATGAGATTGACCCAACTTTGTACTTTGTACACACGTTGATAGATGGTGCAGAAATCGAATTCACCTGATATCAATTTTATCCCAAATGTAAATACCTGAAAATTGGAATGTCAACTTGACATCGTCAAGCGGCGTCACTTGAATTGTACTCATTGTTTTATTATATCTTTATTAATGGTGCCATAGGTACAAGGGATCCAAGTTATCAGGGCAACCCGTTATTAAACAATCATTGTTGTTCCTGGCGTTACTTTTGTAACAAAACGTTTCTTTTCAACGTTTGGAATTACCAAGTTACGATTTGTTTTTATTCATTTTGTTACATTTTAAAAAACATTCAACTGGCAGTTTACACATCGGGACTAACGTATCAAAAGTGACAGCTGACATATCATAATTGACAGTTAACGTATCAGAACTGACGACTGAAGAGCATTTTCATTCGTCCTCTGTCAGTTTTGATAGGTACAACTCAAGGATCGTCAATGGCAACTATTACTTTTGATAGTTGCCAACCTCTCAGCGCGAAATACTATGCATTGTGTGTGACTCATTTGAATGTTACAACGTTTTGTCAAATCTTTTTCCGGAATAATCTGTTACATAGGAATGAAGGCTTTCACGGCTGGCATCAATGTTTTGGTTGGTTTCCGGGTTTTGCCGTGATCTTTGGTTACAATTTCGTAACGTTTCAACAGCAACTGCGGCAGTCATCTTCACTGGCGTGGTCGAAGTGCTCTTCTTGACGTATGGAACATTTTCTGTTGATACGCCAAGAAGAGTACTTCGACCACGCCTCTGGAGGTGACTGCCTCAGTTGCAGTTGAAACGTTTGGAGATTGTAACCAAAGAAGACCACGGCAAAACCCAGAAACGAACCAAAATAAAATCTGTTAAATTTTTTTTCGATCAGGAATAACACTAATATATCAAGCTAATATTTAAGTTTGCAAAGAGCGAATAGGCCGCTCTGCATATACATTCGGGACAAGCTCTTTACCTCTCCTTTTTATCATCATATGCAAAATGTATAGAATATCTCTGGTGTGATCATTTGGACCCCTTTCCCACGTAAACTATTTTGTCAAAAACTCTCGATTGAACTAGACCAAACATAGCAGTATTTGACATATGTCGGTGAGCATATGGTCAGAATTGTTATTATCAATAGTTATTTAGCAAAAGCAATTAGTTCTCTTCATTTCCCGCATTAGATTTTTATTAGAGAGGAAATTGGGAAACTGAATTTAGCATTTTTGATGGCGAATGATCTCTGCCAAAAAATACTTATTCGAATAGATTTTCATCAGTGGTTGTCCTTGAGTCTATCGATATTACACTTCTCTTTAATCCGCCATTGATGCCAATAAGGGCGTTCATTGTGGTATGTCAAGGATACTTCACTTCTCCACTTCCCACAGGATTGTCTTTTTACGCGATCTCATTTGCATTTAATTGACTTTTGAATTCAATGTCTGTGAAGTACACTGTCAAATGAAATTGAATGACATATTTCCAATGGTTTGCCTTAAAAGAAAACGTTTTATTAATGATTGATTGGATAGTTTTCTAAATAAGTTGCAAGCAGTAATCAACGATCTTTTCTTTTTGATAATTATTTAAACTACGTATACGTGGTCCTATGTAAGGATGGCTATATATATTTTAATTATCAACTTATTTTTCTGCATTTGATTTTGTGAAAATCAAATTAATTCAGTTATTAACAAAAGTTAAATTTACCATATTACTTCATAACTTTCTGTTACGATCGGTCCAAAGTGAGTGGGTTTATCTGACCCTTTTTTACGGGAGTGAAACTCTGCCAAAACCTGGTTCGTTACGCGGGTGAAGGGACTGGCACTTTTTTTTAAGGATTCATGAGATATATGAGAAAAATACTCCAAAGAAAGTCCGATTTGAGCTTTATAAATCATCAAAAGTTGCTGAGGTGTGTACAGTTTTCTGGTTCGAAGCAGTGTTCCAATCTTTTGAGAAGCGGCCTTTGCAATCCCAGTGACATAATTGTGCCAAGACATATTGGTGTCCATTTTAACCCCCAACAAACTTATCGAAGCAGAAAGCGGAATTGTCCATCCTGACATTATCATATCCGGCTCGGAGACATTTATCTTTTTGGAGAAAACCAATGCCTGGGTTTTCGTGGCATTGAATTGAACCTGGTTACTTTCACCCCAATTCGAAATCGCCTCTAGATCCCCATTAAGATATGCAACTTGCTGCTGCCGGTGAATATGTGCATCCCCAGCCGATGTCCTGGAATTCAAATTGATTGACAAGACAAGTGTGCCGATGTCAGCAAAGCAATATATTGCATTCTTGGTTTTTTTTCCGACAAATCTTGACTTTCGTCAGTCAAAGTCTCTTAAAATGATGATTCAGAAGAGAGTTAGACAACGTAGGTCACCCCTGATTCAATTTAATAAATGTTTGGTGACATATTTCGATAAATACTTCGGCATGAACCAGTTCTGGTACTTTTCATCAGAAGTCTCAAACTCTTCCTGCGGTCCAGGTATTCAGGGTGTGTTTCGCAAAGCCAAAAGCAATGGCAATGACATATTCTAGTCCTACGAAACATCTTGCAACTTCCTACCATATAAGAGAGTCGACAGCGTCATCACCTTCCATGCTAGTGTGGCCAGGAGTCCAGTCTAGAGACAATCTGTCTTCCTATTGAGCAGAGTATTTTTTGCAGTTTACTACCAACTTGGTGTTTCTAGAGCCGCTTGGTTTCTCAAGAATATTGTTATTTTTGTATGTGGGAGGTTGTTTTTCGCCAATCTCTCCACACACAAATCAAACCTTATTTCAAGCTCAAATTTTATGTCTTTTTTTAGGTAGCCCTCCATATACATAGAGACGTACACAGTTTATTCAGAAAGGACTCCTCAAGTTCTATCAGAATCAGCCCCTTATGTGTAGTTTTCGAGTCATGAATTTTTCAATGTTTCTATGAGAATTTTCAGCCTGGGCCGGATTAATTTTTTTTTGTTGAGATTTTTTTAGTATTTTTTTATAAGATAATCCTTATGAATAATTTTTTCGTGCAAAAAATAAGTAGCTATCTAAAATTACGAATATTTGATCGATATCAATAAAATCGCTTTCCAACAAGGCAGAGTTGAATTTTCAGCTTCGACTTGAAATTTCAAAAAACAGTCAGTAGTTCCTTAGTAATTTTGAAACCTTGAAGTATCGTGAATTTGAAGAATAAGACAAAATAGAGTTAACTGGTTTTTATTCACTGGAATCGGCCTTTAATAGTAATTGTCTACGGAGGTGGATATTTTTTAATAACTCAAGTTTTGATATTCAGTTATGATTCAATTGAACAGTCGTGTCGTGTTTATTTGAAGAATTTATCGTATTTTTTGAATTAGCCTCAAAAATAACAAAATAGACAATAATGTTATTTCAAAATTCAATAACCAACTAACTTACTATTCACTTTAGTATCTTTGAAGACTGGTTTTGGCAAATAATAGCCTATTAGGTACCACTTTCTTCTGTTTTTCTGCAAGCTTTGGGTTAGGCAATGTTTTTAAAAGTATCCATTAATTATTGAATATTGTTCACGATTTTCAATTAGAAGTTTGAATGTTTTATATCGATGAAAATTTTGGACCGTTCTAATGTTCGTGAGCTAGTTATTTTATGTATCAAAGATTAATTCATTAATATCGTGTAACGAAAAAAATACGGAAAGAGCTACTCTCAATAAAAAATTCTCATGAAACCTATTAAAAATTCATAATTAATTAATTATCTTTTTCGGTCAGCAAACCGTGTTATGTTGTTTATAATTTGAGTAAGATGGATGATGAAGAAGTCATTTGTCCTTTGGATGTCAAAAGAAGCAACGAATAAAAAAAGTTATTTGAAGCTTCACGTAAGCAAGATGGTTTTTACAGGAATGTTTAGATGAGGATTATTCGTTTGTAGATGTTGATATATTAAATGAACATTTCATTCAAGGCCTTGAACGTCATAAGTCGATTCGAAAGTTTTTACTGGGTTTTCTCGTATTAGCAACTTTTGACATTACATCTAATTCCTTGAATCCGGAGTATATCGATGCAATTCATTATTAATAGTATATTTTTGGAAAAGAAAAATTTGTTTTGGCTTTATACTTATCCATCTTTACATAGACAAAATTGGAATCTTTCAAAAAAAGGAAAAAAGCAAATAATTTCGAAATAAACTCTTTACAAAGATGTGTTGATCATGCCAAGAAGTAACTTTCGGACATACACAGAAAGAAAGCCCGATCGAAACAACTACTTTCATATTGTTACGTGTTTACTCGTGGGTTCACCAATAATTGACTACACTGAATAATCAAACTTAACTTCATTTCACTTGAAATACAATACAAACACTTCAACTAAAAATTTCAACTAATATTTGAATGTTGCGGTAAACAATGGGTTTAAAGCCGAATTAATAAACAAAATACTTGCCAAGAAAGTCTACACAAAAGCGATGCGAGACGTTTTTCCCATTGATAAGGTAGATAATCAAAATTATAGAGCTTTAACCTATTTTGGACAACCAACGGAAAAAGTGGCTTCATTTTTGAGAA